>NSMO01014321.1:0-84068 GCA_002588565.1 Coelastrella sp. UTEX B 3026 | reverse complement strand
TGACCTTATGACCAAGTCAGTGCTCAACCAATCAACACAGTAATGAGCACCAGCCGTTCGCCACCACGGCATCAACCTGTATAACATAGTAGCATGTTCAACCACACACACAAGACACAACCGATTACTTCATGGCAGGCTGCGGTCACTCAAATCTGGATCATTTAGTCTAAGTAGTATAGCATCATACAATGGGTGGTATGTTGTATCCCCAAATGTGTCAGGGTACAACTTCAGATGACGCTTTAGTTTCCCAAGTAGCACCGTACGCTTGTAACCACACACAACAAGTTTCTTTATCAACAAAGCACATTCAAAAACGTAGTATACCCGTAACATGATCAGCTCTCCAAACCTATGCAACTGCCCAGACACTATACTCGTAGTCACCACTGCTGACACCGCGCTAGAGACATGTGTGTATTGCACAATGGGTATACCATCATAACACTGCTCTCTACGTTTATCATACAACACAGTGTTTGACACCACAATACAATCCATGTGTGATGTCCGACACAGTCTGTATCTGTCGCAAGCCATACGGCTTCAAGTGAGTTACCATCGGTCACTGACAAGCATACCAGGTAGGAAGAATTGCACTTCAGTCCAGGCGGTCTGCAACCCATCCCAGGAAATGCAGTGAGAGAACCACACGGGGATGCAAGCCAATGCAGGGTACACTCCGTGGTTGCCGCACCTGAAACATACGCAGCAAAGCGGACAAAAGAGCCAGGACACAGTTATCTGGAACCCCAGCCATGCATCAGATTCTGCAGCAAAGCACCTTTGTCTGCTGCATTGCAGACACCAGCATCCTATAGCACAGCTAGCTAGCAAATCAACACATGCGTACAACACCAAAGAGATCCATGACTTCAAGCCGCACGGCACATAGATATACGAGGTCAAGTGACCTAGTAACCCGTCAGGACATGAAAAGAAGAGAGATACTCCTAGCTAGGATAATCCAGACAAGCCACCACACAAACCAGAGCCCACAAAGCACATAGCAACCCACAGAGCAGCCCAATCACCCAACATGGAAGAAAGTGGCGCCAACCTTGACATGTACAGGACAGCCGATTTAGCTGTTAAGCTGTATGACATGAGAATAGATAGTGTGCACTCAACTGCACTCAGCCCAGGAGGTACTAACAAACTTCAGCAGCTGACAGTATGCTGCCAATCAAGCTGCAGCGCTCTGCATGGCTTACAGCCAGCACGGTGTGCAGGACCCAGCGAGTATCCAACCCACACTGACTACCTCCCTACACTCACACCACTGTGCCTCTCAAGTAACAAACTACTGACTGATGCTGTTGTCATATTAACTACAGCTGATGCAAAAAGAATCCTTGCAAACCTCACCAAACACCACCTGCAAGAGACCCAGCTGACATCCTACCAGTGCAACAACCCAGCGCTTTGGAATGCTGGCTCAATCAACGCCCACACACAACCCAATTTGGTACATACGCAATCAGCGCCTAAGCTGTGCAACCTATACAACCGCAACACCCAGACAACACTGCGGCTATGGCCAGCTATGCAACACGCACCAGCAACTCTGCCCAGAGCAATAATAATCATTCTGCAGCACAACACTGTCGTCCTCGCATGCTGGTTTACTCCCTCATGGAGCACCAAAAATACAGCCAGAGGACCCACAGTGTGTCATCCGCATTCCACCCTTGCAGCCATAAACAAGCTCGTGTAGCAGCCGAAGCAACAGAAGCGAGTCTGAAACACAGCTGCTACTACAACACTGCGTTGAGGACGCTCGCCTCCTCATTAGAACGACGACTGCCAGTCCACCATGTACACTGTGTCTCTTCAAGTACAGTACAAGACCACATCACCACGAAACGATGCAATGTACGGCAAAAAACAATGCATCATCCGCTCTGGAGCATCACTACAGATGGTTATATACGCGGTGTACACTATAAAGTATCTGTTGCGCAAGGCACACATCCACTGCGCCGCCGAGGGCGCCCCAAGGGCCTTGGATGGCAGCCCATCAGCAATACTGCTATTTCCTTGCCCACGTATTCCATGCACACAACCGAAATGATGAGGAAAAGCAGATGCAATTGAGGCGAAAGATGAGTATACATGGAAACACTGTGTAGCACGAGCATCTGTAACACTCTTTTCAGTATCAGTGTGGGATGTTGTGTCTGTTCGCTCCCTCGCAGGAGCATTGATTGTACTGCACAACATGCAGCCAACAAGGCTACCAACAAAATTGCCTTGCTGCACTTCATGTGCCATGCTATGTAACATGCCTCATGACACATGTTGAAAACATTCTGCACTCAAGCCCTTCAGATATACGTTCTTGGCTGTAACGGCATTCAACAAAGTGCCTCCTGCATGATAACTACACATCAAGGCACTTGGCCTATCACGTTGCAGGTAGTAATAAACTCGGTGCTCCGCTGCACTAGCGCTTGGCAGGCGTCATCATGACAACAAAGTGGCCTCTGAGCGGCCGACATAACAAGCTGCAGACATGCTGGCGCCAAGCATACCAACAAGACAGCGAAACTCAACATGCTTTGGCAGCCTTCAGCCCTATGTAGAAAAACAATATCTCAGGGGCACTCTCACCATGAAAAGATGCCTCAACAGCCAGGGATGGAGGAAATCCATACAACACAACCTCGTGATTGTGACATACAGACAGCATCAACGGATCCAACCACGACCACCGTTACAAAATATTCTTCAAGGACGATACTACTGCATCTGGCTAACCATAAACAATGATGATATCAAGATGCTAGTCATCAGAAGCCACTCAGCATGGGGTGAAACCATTGGTCTCTCACAGAACTGAGTCCCTCAAGGTTGCTGCTGAATTCAACTCTTGTACTTGCAAAGTTGACCCCTTGCCACCAACATACTGCATACCTCCAATACAGTGCATAGCTAATCCCGCGTGGCAGCTGCAGCAGGCTGCTCAAGTGCTGAGATCACTTTGTGAGCCAGCCGTACGCTCGCAGCTTGCATCAGCCTGACGATCAAACGCCGCTGATGCCTGCCACCACCGCTGACACGGACAGACCCACCCAGGCTGCCTAGCTGGCTGCCGCCGGAAGTGCTGCAGCCGCCACAGTGGGAGCAGCACCTGCTGTTGGTGCTAGCACAGCTTGTGGGTGCATGGGATGTTGGGTAGCTTCCAATGCAGTGACTGCAGGAGCAACTGCTGCTGACTCCGCTGGTACTGCCACACTGACTAGCAGCATCCTCGGTTGCCACTGAACCCAGCCTCCGGTGCCTGTGCCCATGTAAGCTATGCGCAGCGCTGTATGCTGCCGAAGGCCAGTCTGAGCCTAGCAGAGGCTCTTGGTGCTGCTGCCTGCAACCTTCCTGCAAGCTGCGAGCAGCAGCAACCTCACAACTGCTACAATGCTGGCATGTAGCAGTTTGTGCTGTTGCATCAGTTTCTGCCTGCAGGACATCTAACTCCTCTACCCTTAGCGGATGCGACTCAACCCTGAGCAGTGAAGGCCCCCTACTGCTCTTAGTCTCTTGCAGGATTCTCTGCAGCAACCCGGGGTGAGCCCAGTCACCAATAGGATGACTAGCCAGGCGTTGCAGCACCTTGCTGCTGCTACTGCTACCAGCATCACCTACACCACTACTGCTGGACGGTCCTGCACCCAGCAGGAGCTGCTTGGGTGCTGTCACCTGCTGCGCCACCCAGTGCAGCAGCTTCCACTCAAGTGTAGGTACCAACAGTGCCACCCTCGTGTGCGAGCGCCACAGTGCCACTGATGCTGCAGCTAGCAGTTGTGCTGAGCCTTTCAAGGCGCTGCCAACAGCTGCTGTAACATCGCTCCACCATGAACCCCACCCTCCGCCCTTCCTGCCGCCGTTGACTGATTTGCTGCTGGATTTGCTGCTGGGCTGCTTGCTGCTCTGCTGTGGGCTTGCTACGACCTTGACAGCATCAGCAGAAACTTCAGCAACACTGCAGGCAAATGTTGTGGTAATACCTTCAGATACGTCCTCCCTTGACTGCGATGCAGCGCAATCTACACCACTGTCAGAGCTGCATTCATCGTCAGCAGCTTGCTGAGCCTGCTGCTTAGCCGCTGTTGCTGGCGCCACCCCGGCGCTGCTGATGCTGCTCACCAAGCTCTGAGGTTTTGACCCTTGCCTACTCAAGCTGTCCGGGCTAGGCATCGACACGCTGCGCTGCAGTCGCGGTGGACTGCAGGCCGCTACAGGCTGCAGATGCATGTTGGCTGCAGCCCCTGCTTGATACACACGAAGAGCCTTCTCTGTGCGCTGAACCAGCGGCCACAAACCCTTCTTGACACCCATGTTGGCCAGCCTGCAAAAATGAACAGCCAGTCAAAAGCACTCAGTACCGTGACAAGCCAGCTGCACAAGAGCACAGCTTGTGTGCAATCCTACTAGCAGCCCATGCACCAGGCACCGTAGGTAGCAAATGGTCCACTTCTGCGACCACAGATGGCGCAACAGCTTCAGTCACATCTCCGCAGACAGTCCCAACATTGCTTCAACCACCACTGGGGGCCCATACATTCAACCGACTCACCCTGGCCTGACGTGACTGTCCTCGAAATACACCAGAGTAACCTCAGCAGCTGGCCCAGAGTATCCAGCAGGCAGCAGCTGCTGTGCTGGAACCTTGACAACACAGCCCGACGCATAATCATCTATGGCAACAGCTCTGCCAGGCAAAGCTGGGGCGCCCGGGAACTCGCAGGACTTGGCCAAGCAGTAACAGCCACCATCTGACGGCCTGTGCCAGACACGTCGTCCGTATATGTACGACCTGCTGGCCATGGGCTTGGGAAACTGCACCATGGCCTGCATGATAGCATCCTCATGCACGTAATTGCTGCTGGTGCTAGCCAATTCCTCGCTGGTGCTTCCGGTGCTATCACCAGCAGGCCCTGTGAAGGGTGACTGCTGATCTGCGCTGCCAGGAGTGCCGCAGCCAGATGTACGAGCCGCTACTGCTGCTGCCATGGCCTCTACTGCTGCATTGCTCCCTACAGCCCCGCTGCTGTCTGCAACAGTGGCACGTGACAGCACTGGTCTCAAAATCTGCATGCTGCTGTCCCAAACTGCCCTGTATGCGTCATCATTCATGAAGGCTCTGAGCTCTGCTGGGCTAGCATCCATAAACACGCTGCGAGTCATGTACATGTACAAGCCCTTGCGCAATGGCCGCCGCCAGGCCCAGTACAGCACATTGCTGTTGGATTCTGACACTAACAGGTCCCAAGGCTGCAGGAACTCATCGGTGTCGGCACTGCCATAAAAACTGGTCGGGTGGTTCACTGGGCCGCCTGCTTCTTGTGCCACGAGTGCAGCTCTGCTGGATGACTCCCCCATCAAGGCCCCAACTTGCAACAGGTGTGTTTCTGTTACCACCTGTACCACAAAGACAAGCAAGCGACACAAAGTTGAGTGGGCGGAATGAAGAGTGCACCCTGCTGCATGGATGCCCATTCAAAGTTGTGGTTACAAGAGACAGGAAGCTGCTGTGGCTGTTGCTGGCACAGAACGGTCCTGCAGGGTCTCTGAGCAACCAAGTGCATAACATCAGCTGCGACCTACCTCGCCCAACGCCTGCAGCTCAGATGGCAGATGATTCAGAGCAAGTGACTCCGTTGCCTCTCCAAACGCAATATTTGCGCTGCTGCCACCTGCACGTGTATCACCTCGTACACTGCTGTCGTTTGCTATATCCAACAACTGCAAGTCTTGCTCAGAGCTGATGCGATTCATGCTGGGCTGCCAGCGTGCTGAAAAGCACATGCCATTGTCCTGCAAGCTGCCGCTGTTGCTGATGCCAAGGGATGCACCGTCCAGAGATGACCTGCTGCTACTACCTAGGTGCCTGCTGCTCTTGACTCGGCGCTGGAACTCCAGCGATAAGCGTGGCAGAGGGGTTAGCTGCAGACAGCACACGCAGCCAAAGCTTACTAGGTGTACCTTGCGACTCACTAACGTCAATGCATTCAAACGACCCACACAGCATCTCCATGGCTGGTACCGCACCCAATGAACACTAACACAGGACACGACCACCACAGCTGTTTGCAGCAGTGCAACTGTAAGCACCCACCTCTATGGATATTCTTGGCAATATTCTTCTGCGGCTCTTTGTGGTGCATGCATAGCTATGTGTCCGGGAAGCCATCTGGTCTCCGGAAGGCGACAGGCAGTCCAACTGGCACGACTGCGTGCAGTTCCTGGCCTTCCCCTCAATGCTGCGTCTCCTGCTGTGAGATTGCTGAGCACAGATGCCCCCTGAAGCCGACTCCTTGGCGTAGTCTGCAAGAGGTACAGTATGCAAAGTCATATGCACGCATGCGGAAACTAATCCAGCCTTTATGAATCTTAGATCTTACAAAGACATGCAGCATGGGCAGGAGTTACAGGGGGAATGCATGGCTGCACAGCAGACTGCACTGATAGCCCGTAAATGTATGGCCCTGAGATACCATACAGCTCTAGTTGCAGACGTCAACATCTTTCAGCACTCACCCGAGCCAGCGGGTGAGGGTGACCACCGAGCCCTCGCCTGAGGCAGGAGGCATATCGCGACTATCGCAACAGCAACTTGCGGCGAAGCCAGCTGCACGGCAGCAACCACAACGTAATGGTCAGGTATTATACGGATTCCTGGACACTTCACGGCCAAATGCCTGTCCATGCCTTGCTAAAGCCGCGCTCGACCCACTGTCCAGGCGTGCTTGTGTACTTACCAGCGACCACCCAATGTGGTCAAGCAATCTGACCACGATGCTTGAGTAGGCATAACTACATACAAGGAAATCAGCGTCAGCCAGCTGCCTCAATGGCATAGACGGGACCACCCCAGCTGGCGAAGGATTTGCCCGACCTGACGACGCTCACAGCAGCCAGCAAGCCCAGCCTTGCATTGCTGCCGCTATAGAAGGCCAGGAACGCCTTATGAACTAGCTGTGAGCTGCTCATTGCGAGCCTACACTAGACAAAGCACATTCTCCTCCCTCTGGGCTATCAAAGAAGAATCCACGTTCTTCAACGGCATTTACCACACGCCTATCATACTTTTGCTCTTTGATGTGGACGCACAAGTCCAAAACGTCCGCTGCTGAGCTGGGTGCGGGTTTAACACAAGCACAATCGTGATTTTGCCACACGCCCACAATGCACTGGAAGCAGGGTGTTTATTGGGTAGCATTGATGCAGCCTAAGCAGTGGGATCCTGTTCTCATTCCTCAACCGTTCTTGGCACTGTGCGTTCTGGCGTGCCGTTGCTGGCTACAGACCCAGTAGTGGTTTGTCCTAGCAGCTACATCACCAGGCTTACTTGACGTCTATGCCTGGTCGCGTGAGCAGCTTGTCGCGGGCTTGTTGGAACAGCACAGCTTCTCCCAGTTGTTCGCTGTGATAAATGCGTTCTTACTACGAACAAGAACTCTCTTGTGAAAATTCCTCCTCGTTCAAGGCGCAAACTGGGCCGAGCGGGCTCGACACTGTAGATACATCAAGCACAAATATCCTGCCATGCAACTGGCAGACGCTGGTTCGTACACGGCAGCTGGGAACCGCTATGGAGAACTCAACCAGGATCATGTGGTGAGCTTTCTGCTCGGCCTACAGCAGTTTTGCTGCTGTAGTCCTCAGAGCAAGCTAAGGACACAGTCAGTGCTGTGCAGGTTGTGAAGAAAGCTTTCAGCAAAGAAGAGCTGGGGGAGAAAGATGTGAAGCAGTGCTGTGTGGCCGCCGTTCTGGATGGTAAGCTTCAATGACAAGTTGTTGATCTGCCTTGCCCTTGATACTTCATCAAGTCCAGGGATGGGCCCAGACCTCGGCTAGAGCACACTGCTGCATCACTTTGCCAGCAGTGGGTGCTTGCAGTCAGATCCAACACCCCTTTTGTGCACATCGCTCTCCATACTCTACACCAGTTCGAATTACATTCTGTGTCTGTTCATATGATAGGTCATGGGATGCTTGGAGAGTTGGTTGCCCAGCAGGCTGGCCATGCAGTAGTAGAAGACGTGTGCTGCAGGGCCAGGAAGAATGGCTGTAATCTGCTGGCACAACCGATTGAGCGGCTGGAAAGCTCTCTCAAGGTATGCTAACAATGCAATGATGAATTAGGGTCACAATGCGAAGGGTGCTCTGGATCTGCAGTGCAGTGTCAAACATAGCACTGTGGTTTCCTGAGCCGATCATGTTACAACACACATTATGAGCAGCAGCTGTGTCCCAGGTTCCATGCTGCCCAGTTCAATCACCTGTGCGCACTGTGCAGGGGTTATCGCTGTCACTGCAAAGGCTTGTTGATTCACTGCTGCTTGTGTAGGCTGCCTTTGAAAAAGCCCATCAAGCATCCCTGTGTGTTTATGATGATCCCCCGAGCTCTATCACATACCCTTTCAGCAGCACGTGAGTGACGTACAAGCACTGCACAATATGCTCCTAGCCTTTAATCAGCTCTACTTGTGTGGGCTGTGGCTGTCCAGTCTGCTGATATGTTGATTTCCTGCCAGTGCTTTTTACACGGTTCTGTTACATGTGCCTGACAGTCTGTGTGTCTATCTTGCTGCAGGACCAAGATGAGGTATACATTGTACCGGCCCAATGGCTTGCCAATATACAGGCCTGAAGCAGCTCGTAATAGCACAACGGTGAGGCAATAGGGGTTGCAAACACCACTGTTGGCTACATGCTGCGGTGACTATACGTTTGCTGAGGCAGAGAGCTCCTGCTGAAGCTAGGTGCACATGGCTGTGGGTCGAACTTGCGCATACTGTTGACAGTGAATGCATGTTCATGTACCACCATATTACGCGCCCGGGTACGCGGGTGTATATCATTCGGATGTTGCCTCCTGTTGCACAGTCAGTGAGCACTCGAGGCTTCAGCCATGACTTCCTGTCTTGCTGACCTGGGTTCTCTATGTTCCTTTCATCCGCAGCGTGCACCGGCCTGTGATCGTCTATTGGAATGTGGCACCACCTGCACCCTGGCTGTTACCCAGGGAGATCAAGTGTTGATCGCCAATGTTGGCGACACTGCTGCAGCCCTGGTTAGGTGAGCTGACAGGTGGCAATTGGCTTGTTCGGCAACCAGCTGCTCCAAGGGCAAGCAGCTACCAAGCATCTGCTGTTAGGTATATCTCCAGCACTGCGTCTGTAGCGTGTGAGAGTGGTGGTGCATACAGAGATCCTATCTCAAAGCCTGGTAACTGCTTGTCGAGGCTTTGTGGTGTTCAAGGTGCAGTATGGCTTGAAACATTGACGTGCACAAGCATTCACGCGTGTGTGCACTATACTGTGGTTGCAGCCTGTCTGGTGATGATGTGGTGGCGAAGTTCCTCACGACTGACCACAATGGACGCAACGAACAAGAGGCTGAGCGTATTGCACAGAAGCATAGCAAGATGGCTAGGTGAGAAATGCTGCTTGGAATTGCAAGACCAGCGTCTGCTGCAATACTATTTGCGCATGATCCGTGATGGCTGATGCCTCATACGTGTTCTGGAGTTGCCTGCTGCAAATAGCAGACTATCAACTGCTGTCTGCAGTAAAGCCTGCACACTATAGCAGGACACACCGTCATCCTTCCAGGTTGCCAATCACTAGGGTGGTCATGTAACACCTGGGGCCCCATTTGACTTCAAATCTATCCACTGCAGGATCTCTGAGGATCGCGGCTACCTGAGTATCTTCGCTGGCATGTGGGCTGGCTATGAGCTGTCAGTCACACGTGCCCTAGGTCATAAGAACTTGGAGGCGTACGGCGTTCTCTGCGAGCCAGCTGTGACAACTTTTCAGTTGCAGCCAGAAGATGTGTGTCTGGTGAGCGCGATACTGTGTCGTGCAGCTCCAGGTATCCTCCGAGTGTTGGGCAGCAAGGGGGGGGGGGTATTAGTGCATGTCTGCCTTTTCCAGTGCAGCAGGCTTCCCTGATTCCTCACAAAGCTCTCTGCACAGGCTCTGGACAGAAACCCAAAGCTTCCCAGTTGATAGCATACGAAGTGGATAGGTTACGAAGTGGTCCACAGCTCATGTTCCAGTTGCACACAGTCCTGTTGCACTTGATTCTGCTGCAGATCATTGCCAGCGATGGTGTATGGGATGTGATGGACTCCAGGGAGGCCGCGAACCGAGTAATGGATGTCATATCTGGTGGTGGCTCTGCTGATGAAGCTGCTAGGCAGCTGGTGCAGGACACAATCATGCTGGCAGAGTGCAGCCCTGATGGAGATGCAGACAACACATCAGCAGTGGTGCTGGTATTTGAGTGAGTCGCGGGCCCAGGATTGCAGAGAGCAAGAGGGCCGAGCAGGCTCTTGCCTGCAGTTGTTGACTCTAAGGGTGTTGCAGTTTCTACATGGGAGGGATTGCACAGTGATAATGATGATGATGATGATGATGCGTTTAGTCTGGATGCGAATTAGAAGTCTTATCGTGACATTACACATCATGAGGGTGCAAAGCTGGCCTGGCCTGTGACAGCTGTGGTTGATTGAGTACTGCATGGTGGCTGGTGTTCTTATGGATGGATAGGTGGATGGGCCTTGGCAGGTTAAGGGGCTGGCTACATCATAAGTAAGTCCTGGTCATTCGTTCATAGCTGTTGGGATGCAACGCCCACGGTTGCCTCCTTGTGAGACACTGATGGTGACGATAGTGATGTGCTTGGCTCTGAGCTTTTGGTTAAAGTGCATGGCTGATACAGGAGGCTGTTCAAAAGCATCCAGGACCAGATTCTGCATGTGTTCAACAAATACACCTTGTAGGCTTGCATGTTTACATATGCTATGCCTGCACAGTATAGTCCTGCTGAAATCTTATGACTGGGTACATTATCATGTTTGAGCGTTCCGTGTATGTAAAGACATACAGCAATTGTGGGAGGGCAGTTCATTTGCTTTGAGGGTTGTGTTAGGTGGTGTGCTGAGTTCAATTGCATGGTTGAATGCCCTCTCCTGATGGCTAGCAACAACACTAGTGCCTGAGTACTAATTGAGAGGGGACAGTGTATCTTCTTGCAGGGCCACCAACTTGTGTATGATGTCTTGGTGTGACAGGTAGTGTTTATGTGGAACGTGGGTGGCAGTATCAGAGCGCTGTCCATGCTGTTTGCCTCATGCCTGGCAGATTACTTTACTAGGATACTGCATCAGTGAAACGGGAAGCATGTGCCTTGTGTGGCTTTGAACAGCTGCGGTCGTGGTTGAGTAGTTCCCCGCCTTTGGTGGGTGGTTTGTGTAGGTTGAAAGTGCTGTGTCTGCTGATGTTCATGGCGGTGCTGTGCAAGTCTCGCTAGGTGCAACTGAGACTTTGTGGTGTTTGATGTTTCTTGTTGGTGGTGGGTTTGACAGTGGATCTGAACTTGTTTTCAAAATTGCCTTACAGCATCTGTGCCCTCCTGTCCCTGTTTTCGTTGTAGCCATGTTGTCAAGCTGGCAGGCATCGTTTAGATTCAATGTGTTAGGCAAGGTTCCTCAGTCATACGCGCCTGTCAATTGCCCGTGTTGTGTTCTGTATGTTTGGACAGTACCTTTTTGTTGAGCGTGCATTACATCAAGCTGATATGGGTATATGTCTTGCGAAGTCATTGGCACAGCCCACCTGAGGCGTGGATGTTGTTATGTTTGTTTGTTTGTATGTTGTCGGAGTGTACGAGAGAATGAGAGGAGCTGTTTGGTACGTGTTCCTTTGTTGTGTTATGTTTTCTGTATGTCCTGGCAGCACACCATGTCGAATGTACGTGTTGCAAGTCACAGACGATGCTGAAAAGCATGCAAATACAATACAGTGCTTTGCATGCTCTGTGCTCTAGTCTGGCAGTCAGTTTGTGTCGCTGCAGTTGTAGGGTCCATCTGACAGGCCAGTTGTTTGCTGAGGTTGTGTGGAGCAAGCTTGCTTGTGCTGCTGTTCCTCATCGTGTTGTGTGCTGCAATACTCCTGGGTCTTGTGCTGGCAGGAGTGACAGCTGAACTGTCTTGGGGTCGTACAACATGAGCTGGTTTGATACGTGGAGCATGTTTGGGTTGAGTATCGTGTGCTGCAAGAAGTATGTTCACAAACTAAAACGAAGTTTTACTTTCGTTGATTAGCATGGTGGAGCTGCTGATTGTAAAACAATGATTGTCCCGCAGCTCGCCCTTTGCAGGAGCAGAAGCATTTACTGGGTGGCGGCCCCTTGCATTCAGTATACAGCAGTTTGCTTGGCATACTATGTTGCATGAGCTAAACTTCACTGATGCTTGCCCCAGCACGATCACAGTACCAGAGGCTTCTGTGGCAAAGTTTGGCTTGTCCGTACACAAGTCACAAGGTTTGTGCGGACGATGGGCGATGGTTCTGGCCGACATTGCCACGACGACCGTGGAAGCGGGACGCTGTACTGCCACGCACAAGCCTTGAGGCTCAGAGCCTGCCGAGTTAGTCCTACACGTGTGTCGGCGTGTTAATAAATTGCAACTTACTTGGGCCCTGTAACATAGCAAGGAGGAGCTGCAGCGCAATTCACATCCCCCTTTGGATAATGACGGGAGTTGAGCGGACTGCTGCAAGCTGCGCCTGAGCAAGCTACTGCCGCACCTTTCAGCCTCACGCCAGTAGTGCTGCTTGTTCATTGTATTATAGTACGGGCAGGCACGACCGGGAGGTCTCTGTGGTGCTTGGATTTACATTTCTGCTTCACCGCTGCAGAGCACGCATCAGTGGACGGAAGCGTTCTTCTTGATGTCCTAGCATGTGATTAGGCAGAGCGGCACTCGCATGGCCATCTGCTACATGCGAGGGGGTTGCTGAGTTGCTCGCAGACGAGCCATTATGAGCGGCAATGAGTTGGCTGGTAGTCAATCCACTGTCGGATTGGGTGATGTGCTCGGGGCAGTTGCTAGCAGGGTCGAACGGCAGTTTGAGGCTCTGCTGCATGATCTGCCAAACCAAGAGTCTGGAAACAGGTAATGCAGTACCCAGCACGATGCACGTGCTGATGTATGGATGTATTATATCTCAGTGGTGTGTCTGAAGGGGCCTTGGTCGCAGAAGGCAACGCGTACGCACACTGCACATGATTGTCACCGCTGATGGTTAGAAAATGCTTCATAGCTGCAGTGTGGTTGGTACTCCGCCCGGGCGCTTCTATCGTCGGTGTGCACCATACATACTGTGATGCATCATGTAGCTGCCGCATATGCCGCAAGGCGGCTGGTTGTCTGGCGCAATCCTGCAAGTTGTGCTGCTGTGATACTGCTTCTGACCTGGCAGGCCCCAGGCTCTGCTGCAGTTCGTTCATGGAGCCAGGCAGCAGCTGCTGCGGTCTGCAGCCATACTCTACGACACGCGGAAGTTCCTGGCAGCACAGCCTTTAGTTGAGCAGGGTGGCATCCTTGATGTAGCAGCCAGTCATGTTCGCAGTATGCAGCAGGCAGCTGATCAGCTGCACACGCTGGGTCAGATGCTGCAGGGGTCGCGAGTCCCCTTGTACAACATCCCTGATGCAGTGGATGTGCTATCATCAGGTTGGTTTCAGTGGGCCTTGCAGGTCTGAAGCAGCTGCAGCTGCAGTTACAGCTGGTCCTGCAAATGTTGGCAGTCCATACTGGGAGCAGATTGCATTCTGGGAGCAGATGGAAGTTGCAATGTTGTGCTAAATGCCGTGTCTATAGCAGTCGCTCTGACAACAGAGCCTCGCTCGTTGCACAACTGGATGCTGGCCTTTCTGCTCGTCCATGAGTACCACAGCACAGCAGTTGAACATCACAGCGCTGATCTTGCCTGCTGTTGGCCTGCTGTTGCAGGAACATACAGCAGCTTTCCAGCCGGTGTGCCAGGGATGCATGGTCAGCTGACTGATGCACAGCAGCAGAGGCTCATCAGTCAGATGAACCATATGCTGTACTCCAGACTGCTCAAGGTGCGATAGATTGTAGCAAAGCCACGGTGCTGCCTGTTTTGCAAAGTTACCCCGCTGCCTGCTGCGGCTACGGTTGCTAACACCTGATTACCTGCCAAGACCCCCTCCTTTAGTGGTCGTTGCAGTAAAGGCAACAGCTCCCCACAGCCTATGCTGCCGTGATCCCAGTTGCTAGTTGCTGAGTCTCCACTGAGAGAGCTCTGCATGTGATGATGCGGCCAGCAACGCATCAGCTGCCTGCTGCTACATTGGTTGTATTTTTTCTGCTTCCTGCAGGCCAAACTGCCAGGCTGCTTGCAGCTCATCAAGGTTCTTGATGGTTTTGCCGTGCTGCGATGTAAGGGGCTGTATGAGGCTCAGCTGACACTTGGGGAGCAGATCTACCCTCCACAAGTGGAAGAGGCCAGACAAGATGCAGCAGCAGAAGCAGCAAAGCAGCGGCAGGAAGAACAGCAACAGCAACAAGCACTGCTTGAACCAGGCAGCAGTGCAGCAGCAGAGGCAGCCACTGCAGCAGCTGCTACACAGACAGCTGCTGTCACACCGCAGCAGTCACCACCCGCTGACAGTGAGGCCATACCAGCTAAGCGTTGGGTGTGGTGGCTTCACTTTGCTGTTGTACTGCCTGGGGCAGCTAGCAAGCCTCCATTGCGGCCAGAGCAGCATCACCAGCTGATGGAACTGCTTATACAACGCATGAGAGTAGCGGCAGACGCTGCAGCATTAGAGGCAGCTCGGCAGCAAGGCATGCAGGAAGGCGGTGGCCAAATTGCAGCTGGTGCAGCATCACAGTCTCAACAGCAGCAGTCTGGCCCTACCAGCAGCTCGGCAGGGCCCAGTGTGTCAGGAGTGAGTGCTGGAGCAGCATCAACCGCAAGTGATGCAAGCGAACTCACCACTGCTGGACGGGTGGATGCAGGGCGGGGCCTGGATCTTAAGAAGTACGCAGCAGATGAGAACTCGTTCCCGTTGCTAATCATGCATGGTGTGTTACGAGATGTTGCTGCGCAGCTGCTGTTGGATGGGTCGATGGCAGCAGCAAAGCAACTGACAGCTGCAGGCAGCAAGTGGGAGGGGCATTTGCGGCTCAGCAAAGCAGAAGTGCTCACCCCAGGTTTCAGGATGCACTATTGGCAGAAGGTTCCAGTTTACCTGCCGGGTCAACCAGCTGGTGTGTCAACCGCCAGCACCAAGGATGGCCACGTGAGCCTTCCTGCTGTGGAGCTGGGTGTTGGGAGTGACGGCACTGTCCAGGTCTTGCATCTGCCACCCCTGCGACAGCCTGGCAGCTTGCAGCAAGTCCCTCTGGAGCTTGACAGCCATTCAGTAGACATTGAGGGGCTGCTGCTGCAGGCTGTGGCTGTGACAGCAAGCACACACTTGCGGTACTTGCGCAATGCGGTTAGCCAGGGCTTTCACAAGCGGGGTATAGGCCAGTTTGTGCAGCTGCAGCTTAGCAGCTTTGGGGCTGAACATGCAGTAGCAGCACAGGTCCAATGCCGTGAGGAACATCAACAAGCTGATGCGAATGCTGCTGCAAATGTTAGCACACTTGTTGTGGCTGATGCAGCAGGCACCCCAGCGACAGTGCCTGTGGGAATGCCCAGTTCTCTGGTAGTAGTGCTCGATGGTCATGCTTTTGTGAGTGTGTCCTTTCAGCCGTGGAGCGGGAAGGTACTATTGCGGCCTGGCAGTGTATATGGCGGTAACCGCAACATGGAGATGGGCATTCAACTGCACCAGGTGAGGTGCTAGAGCTTCGACAGTCACATCAGTCTGATCATAGTGGGAGGCATCAGGCAATTGCTGTGGGCTCATGGGCCAACCTGAGCACATATTGGTCTACTAACATGGGTTTTGTGCACAGCACTCTCTGTTCCTCCAGGCTCAAAACCATGTCACATCAGCCTGCAGCAACAAGATCTTGTGACACATTGACTTGACTCATGCCGCCATGTCTGGTTGATGCTTTTGTCTTCCTCGCAGCAACAAGAACAGCTACAGCAGAAGCAGGAGCAGGCCAAGTTGCGCAGGAACATCCCAGAGCAGCAAGCAGCAGCCCAGTGCTTGCAGGAGCTAGGTGCAGCTACAGCAGACGCATGCACAGAGCTCTGGATGAAGATGCAGCTCAGCAGTTTCCTTGCTGCAGCGCGGCGCTTCTCATTGCATCACACGAACCACACACTCAAAGGCTTGCATCAGCAGCATCTCCTCATGCTGCAGCTGCCCTCTGCAGCTGCTGCTTTGGGGCGTCGAGCAGGTGATACTGCTGCTGGTGCATCAGCAATAGATGGCCGGGGGCCAGCAGCTGTCAGCAGCAGTGTTACGGCTGCCAGCAGGAGTGGCAACACTCTGCATCTGGCATTGCCAAACCTTCAGCTGCCTTCGTACATGCTGTTGTTAGCAGGGGGCAGCTGGTGCAGGGATAGGCTGCGCCACCATGGGGGCCCGACAGGGCCTGGAGGGCTTCCAGCAGCAGTAGCAGCACCCTCAGAGGTAGCTGCTTTGGCGCCTACCCTTTGCATGTCTTTTCCGCGGCGGCGAGTGCCAGGGGAGTCCAGGGATTGGCTACTGCTGATGCTGTGCGATGCTCAGGGGTTGGCAGGGCCGGTACTGGAGACCGTTCGGATCCCTGTATCGTGCTTCCCACAGCAGTCGGTTGCAGCAGCAGCGGCGGCGGCGGCTGCAGCAGACTTGACAGCAGCTAGTGGCGACAGGAAACGGAAGCGCAATGACAGCAGCGAGCAACAGAGGCAACCGGCTGGTGATGCCGACGGCCAAGCTACTGCTGCTGTGCAGAAGCAGAGTCAGCAGCAGCAGCAGGAGCAGCGGCCAAAACAACAGCAGGTGCTGTTGGTGCAGCCAGAGGACCATGCAGCAGACATAGGTGCAGCTGTGCAGTGGTGTCAGTCGCGCGTAACCTTTGAGCGGCTACTGCTGGAAATGCGGGCACTGCAGTTGCAATTCGTGCAGGTGCAGCCCCTTCAGCAAGTACAGCAGCGGGGGCTGTGGCAGCAGCCTGCTATCAAGCTGCTGTCAGTACCTGGCGTAGATGTGTTTCAGAAGCTGCAGCGCAAGCCTGGCTGCAGTCCTAGCAGCATGGGGCTGTCAGAAGTCTGGTTCACTACAGGTCCTGAGTATGGTTTGTGGAACATGCAGCTCAGGGGCAGCTTCTATCACCAGCAGCAGCCGAAACAGCAGCAGCGGCAGCAGCAACATCGGACAGCTGCAGCTAATGCTGCCGTAGACTCTCGGGGCCCAGGTGCTAGTGAAGGCAGCTTGGCGGGGATAGCACACTACCAGTATGACCTGCGGTTGGGGCATGACGTGCGATCTGCAGTACTGCAGCTGTGCTGTATAGTACGGACACAGCAGTTTCTTCACAGGTTGGAGTGTCTAGCATTGGGCAAGCAGAGCTTGCATGTTGTGGAAGTGACTGGGGGTGTTGCATGGTCAAATAGGGCAGGTGCAGGGGCACACAGCGATGCTGACAATGCAGCAGAAGATGAGACAGCACCAGCTCCGGGAGTGGCAGCAGCGGGGACAGACCGTAGGGGATTGGCAGATGGTATCGATGCTGATGCTGATATCCCTGCTGCCAAGCGACTCAAGCAGCAGCAGCAGCAGAGTGACTCAGAAGTGCATCTAGCCAATGGACCTGTCTCAATGAATGGGGTCAATCATGAGCAGCCGCAGAAGGTGCACCAGCTGGCAGGCCAAAATGGCTTGTTAGCTGGCAGTGCTGCAGCAGCTGCAGATCCCGGGCTGGCTGCTGCACCTGTTGAGCCTTCTAGTGGCAGTCCAGTGACTGTTAGCAGCAGTGGCAGCAGCGCTAGCTCGTATGGTTTGCTGTTTCATTGGCAAGGCACTGGGCTGGTGCGGCTTGCAAGCTACAGCATTGCCGCGGCAGCAGTAGAGTGTGGAGCGCCTCTTGCAGCCCCACCAGCAGCAGCAGCACCAGCGGTTAAGTCAGAGCCTGGGCTTGAAGCTGTAGGTGCGCCCCAGCCCCACCAGCAGCGTGAGCACAGCCAGCAGCGACTGCGGCTCTCTGTAACCTGGCAGCCGCGGTTTGAGTTCAGCACCGATCCCAGCAGTGGTGTATACAGCCACGACAGCAGCTGCAACAGCAGCAGTACCACCACCACATGTGTAGATGTGCGGCCCAGCATGATGCACAGCGCAGGATCAGCAAACGGGTGGCCCCTGGGTCGAGCAGCACAACCAGCAGATGTACTCGACATGGCTTGCAGCATCAGCTGCGATGCAGCGTATGTACCAACAGATGTCTTGAATGAATTGTGTGATATGGCAGGCTCAGGCTGTGTGGATGTTTTGCTGGATGCACTGGCAGTGTTGGGTTGGCCGCTTGCAGCTGTTACCAACGCACTAGGGATGGCAGCCGCTGCAGCTCCTGGGGCCGACGGCCTTGGGGTCAGCAATCTTGCGTGCTCGAGCTGGGCTTCAGCCAAGCACTTGCACGGGACTGCTGTTGCAGCTGCTGCTCATAGTGCTAGCAGGCTTCAGGGCATTGAAGCCATCAGGCAGCTAGGTGTAAGCGCAGTTAGCTGCAAACAGCTCTCGGGTATCTTCCATGTGCAGTACAAGTTCCTGCTGCTGCCACATCAGCAGCAGCAGCAACCATTGGATGCTGCTGGCAGCAGTAGCCAGGCGTCAGCAGCAGCAGCAGTCCCTGCAGACTACAGCGCAGGTGCATTGGCTATCGAGCTGCTGCTTGCAAGTCGCGGGACATCTAAGTTGCTGGTGTCTTATCAGCATGGCGCGGTACAGCAGCAGCAGCAGCAGTTGCCTGGAGCTGTTGCTCCCGGTGCTGCAGCTCCAGCAGCACAAGCATCAGGATCATCGTCAGCAGCAGAATCCAAGCAGCTGGTTGTAGATGTGTCAGCAGCACTTGAAGGCCTCTACAAGCACATAGCTGCTCAGGTGGTCGCCAAGCAGCAGCGTGTGGCTTTGTTACCTGTGCTGAGTAGTGGCAGGTACATGACACAGTTACCACAGCCTGGCAGTCTATCAGCTAGGGAGGGTTTAGCAGGTTTCTTTGTGCAGAACAAACATCTGGGCTATGTGCTGCAGCAGCTGCTGCACTACTGGCAGCAACAGGTGGTGCCTGGGGCTGTGAGGCGTGCCCAGGGTTTAGCAGCACCAGCCGCAGCGGGAAACCAGGGTGCCACTGTAAAGCAGCAACCACAGGTGAAGCAAGAACGGGCGGCCACACCTCCGATACAGCTGCAGCAGCAGGTACAGCAGCAACCTGCGGTGCCACAGGCAGTACCTGGGGCACAGCAGCAAGCTCAGCTGCCCTCGCATCAGCAGCAGCAACAGTACATACAGCAACAGCAGCACATGCCAAGCAATCACATCATGCATCAGCTGCATCAACCCGCTGCTGGTCATGTAGCTTCAGGGATCTGAGCTTGTTGAGTTTGCATAGGATCAAGTTGAGCTCCGGAAGCGCTTGGTTGAGATTGAACAACTGGCGTGGGGTGTGTAACTCACACTGGTGCATGCGGCATTTCAAAGCTTGGCCTTTTATTGGCTGTTTGTAGTCTTGGATCACCTGTACAGCACCTGGGCCACAGTTTCTGCACATTGTGTCGTTATGTCGTTGCTAACGCACTAGCGTAGTGCGCGGCCAATAGACTGCTGGTGTATGGTGCCATTGCCGTTGAATCACCTGTAGGCTTGTTGTTGCTGGGACCTTTCAACCATCTTCAACGGCATCGGGCACAGCCTTCAGCGCCCGGTTGTTGCCTGGCAGTGGCCTTCTGACGTGCACGTATGCTGTCGCCAGCTCGCCTCAGCACGGTGTTGGTGGCGTGCCCGGCAATGATATCCCGGTCAGACCTTTGGAGCCAGCACATGCGAGGGCTTGACACTGGAACCGCAACACGCTCGCTGGGCAACCGTCCGTAGTGGTGGTGTCTGATGCCACCACGTCGTGTCCGGAACGACGAGGCATCACGCTACGGGTCGTCGGAAGGATGATGTGGCCGTGGCATCGGCCCCCTGCTGCGCCCAAGAGCCTGCCTCTGATTGGCCGGCATGTCGACAGCCGAGCAAAGGATGATCACCCGCTGGCGGGGTAGGGCCGCTGTCAACGGGGTTCCTCAGCGGAATGACGCACAGGCCACTTGTACGCTGCCGGCTGGCAGCGTCAAACCGCAATACGGCTACTAGCCCGGTTCATAACAGAAGTAAAACCCGGTTCATGCAGGCGACGCCTCCCATTTCTTGGAACCGTGGTATAGTGCAGCCGTCGCCAACATATAGCGGGTAACTACGGCATGAATTCCGAGTCACAGCTGCACCTCGAAAGCACGTGTGAGCGTTCACCATGACCCAACTAGGACATTTGTTCGAACTTCGAAGCCAATTGAACTGACAGAGTGTGTCTGAAAATCATGAATGACACTGTTTGGTGATTTGGTGTTAGATGCGGGTAGCAATTACGCTACCAAAGCATGAGCATCACAATCGCATTATGACAGCCACCAGCATGCACCCTGAAGCAATTCTACCTGCAGGCTGAGACGACTGACACATTACAGCCTTGCAGGTCCCTGCATTGCTAGCAAGCTATGGCTGCTTGACCTGATGCACGGCCAGGGAGTGGCCTAACCCCAAGCCCTGGCAGTGCAACCATTGCAAAGTTCGATTCCCAAATGTCACCACACCACACCAAGCAACAAGGCCAGCTGGACAACCATAACTGGAACAGTTCAAAGCACTCTACAAGCTGTGTCGTGGGCTTGTCTACAAGAAACGGAGACTGAGCCAATGCAGCCAGTATAGATGCGCTGGCAAGAGCTGTCGTGCCATGCATGGGGTACGCCACCCAAACAGTCTTGGGTACGCCACATGTTGAAGGCAGCCACAATCTACCATCACTATGTTCAGCTGTCATCTTCAAAGCCACGACACAACAGGGACAAGAACCTGGAAGTGAAAGCTGCGCCTTGGCAGTGCCAACAACCAATAGTACCTCAATAGAGAGCGCTTTTGTGACACACTTGAATGTGTCACGGCAACATTTCTGACAACCCAACATCTACTGTTGCAAGACAGTGTTGGCCACACCCAGATTCAAATGTGAGTCATTTGCGAGTCAGCAATCAGCAATGTCAGGGTGTGCAAGACGTCTGCCAATGGCGCAGCAGCTGACAGAACGCTCCAATTCCATCCGAGAAATGCCAACACTAGCCAGGCAAAACAGAGACAAAACTGTAATGTAACTGTCCCTTCGTCTTCATTGCATTGTGACTTTTAGGGACATGTGTACAGAGAGAAGGCCAAAGTGTCTACCCTTAAGACCAACTAGGCTCACAGCGACAGCAAGTTCTTTGACCAAACTGCATTCGCTACTGCACTCCTCTTTTTACTGCTCTCTGGTGCATTGCTACTGCCCGATCTCTCCCAATCCTCTACAAAGGGTAGAGGCACCTCTTCTGCTGCTGCATAGAACCCGTCCAGGTCATAATGCTCTCGCTGCTCTGCTGTAAACACATGTACTACAACGTCCCCAAAATCCATGACTTCCCATTGACTGCTGCCTGCTGAGTTTTGCTTTGTACGACTCCAATCATCCTTAGCTGCATCTTCCATGCGTGCAAGTACTGCTAAGAGCTGCGGCCGAGACATGACTGTACAAATGACCTGCGGGAACGATGAAGATCAGAACGTCAGCAGGCTGCGGTATCACACTTTGCCTTGGGGAAGTGACTGCCTGATGTGATACCTGTGACGACTGCTTCTGCACAGTGTGTATGAGCCTGGCGAGAGCTGACGTGGTACCGTGATGTGGATACAGACAAAGGCCACGCGTAATCCATAAGCTGCTGTATGTTTCTGACGCTGCAGCCTGTGCTTTCTAAGAGCAGGCAGCAGGTCCCAGGCTGCTGCTGTACATCATGGTATGAAAAGCACACAGACACTGTATGATAAGCCCGATCAAGTGCTGCCAGAGCAATGATGGATGGTAGCGACCTGTCTCAGCGGATAAATGCTGATATACAGCGCACATGCCAAGCTCACCATGTAACTGGTCCAAGAGACTAGTGGTGCTACATGCAATACGCTGAGGTCCGTTGCTTTTGTGTCGTCCGCTATCTTCGCCATAGCTATGGCAAAATCACGAGCCTCGATTGCAGTTTCTGCAACATCTGCAGCCGCTGCTACCACAACGCTGCGGGCCTTGTGTGATGGTGCAGCCTGTTCCGTGCCTGTGCCGCTATTCTGTACCGTGCCAGTGTGGCTAGCAACGTGGCTGCACTGTGATGACCCAAATAAACAACTTGTAGACCCATGGCGTGGTCTGCTGCCGCATGCAGGCACTGCACTGCAGACAGCCGTCTGCTTAACAAAGCGGGTCCCGGTCAACCTCATTGCAGCTGCCATCTATCTCCCAACGGATAAGTAGACTAGACGATATAGCCTTACGAGATCGATCACACTCTCGCAGGCGCGAGTTCAAAGCTGGAAGTCGAGGCAACCACGCAACTTGCCAACAGGTACTGAGCGCAACAAACTAGCTTTGGCTTCTATAGAAGCACGCTTGCTACGAGGCCCCGCCCACTCTCAAGCTTGACGTTACATGGCAGGAGCCCGCGCAAAAACCATGCCAGCTCAGCATCAGCGGGCAAATTCAAACCCACGGACACAGAGCAGCTCTCTTGGTCAATCTGCTGCTGCCGAGACTCAGCTGCTACAGCATCTGGAATGCTCCCCATTTGGAGGAACACCGTTACAAACTATGTGTACAAGAACCTGCCTGCCAAGCTGGTCCCAGCAGGGAACCTCAGTGGGTGCCTAGCCTCTGGGGAGGCTGTTACACCTCAGACACAGTGGGTGTCTAGCCTCTGGGGAGGCTGTTACTTCACCATACAGCAACACTCCATGCACTCCGCCACACATCACACCGTGCGTGGCCGCTGTGGGCACAAGAAGTTATAGAAGGCATCCTTGACAAACAATGGCCCTCCTGCTGCAGCATTATCACCAAGCTGCTTCCAGGCCACCCAAGTGCCTTGGTGGATCTTTTTGAGGTCCTCGCCTGCACAGGAACAGCACAAACTTATAACAGGTGTTAGCGCATGGGCAGCACACATTGGCACAAGCTCACCTCCTGTATAATGAGGACCCAACATGGGCCAGGCCACCCCCATTGTGTCCTCGTTAGATGCTACACGCAGCAGCCTGTAGGCTGACACCCCACCCCGTCATTCGAACACATGGACAGCACACACCCAAGCTCACCTCCTGTATAATGAGGGTCCAAAATGAGGAAAGCTGCCTC
This sequence comes from Coelastrella sp. UTEX B 3026, assembly GCA_002588565.1. NCBI lineage: Eukaryota > Viridiplantae > Chlorophyta > Chlorophyceae > Sphaeropleales > Scenedesmaceae > Coelastrella > Coelastrella sp. UTEX B 3026. Next base: position 60,829 of record NSMO01014321.1, on the reverse strand, counting down.
CCCTGTATCTTCGTTGAAGGCTACACCCAACAGCGTATAAGCCAACACTCCTCCTCCGATCATGACAGGAGTGCCTTGAATGGCAAAATGCTGTGCTAGGGCTCGTGCATTACTCGGGATATCTGAACCCCTGTTTACTGTGATGACCTGCAAACAGAAAGCAACAGCAGCCAGTGAGTACAGCCTCATATGACAATTGATAACAACACAAACATTATCAAACTGGCCAACACAGCCCTCCATGCTGTGCCTCTCCAACGTGTTCGAATCCATCACTTTGGCAGCAAACAAACATTTATTGAGAACTGCCAGCACCCAGGCAAAAAGAGGGTTTGTGCTGTAGGTTTGGAAAACACATGTCATACATGTTGCGGCTTTGTTCAGGACGTTTTTAGGTCGGACAATGCAATCTTACATACGGTATAGCGCGGAAATTTCAGCAGGATCCCCGTTTCAAAACCTGCGGGTCGACTCAGGCTTCTGTGCATGCTTTTGACCGTTTCTCGTGAACCCTCACCTTGCTAGTGATGCCCAGGTACTCGTCCAGAATATAACTCAGTTCAATGGCTCCTATCCAGTTATTGCTGCCAACAAATGATGATTCCTTATCACCTAATGACACAAGAACCTCTTGGATCTGCCTGCGGAATGGAGATAGATGAACGGATCTTCATATGCAACATTCATGTTGTAATGCTGGCTGTGTGCTTGGGCTGCCAGCACCAAATGTCAGCCGCTGTTGCCCTGCGGCTGAAGTTGTGTAAGAGAGTGACGCACATGGCAGCTGAAGTAATGACACATTGAGATCTATGAAGCAGCTCTTTGTTGAAGCTGGTGAGTTTGTTTCAATGCCAGCAGTGCTGGCAGGGACGCTCAGGCTGTCTCATAACAGGTTTTACGCACCGAAAGCAGCTGGCATAGTGATGTGGTGGCAATCTGTCATATGGCAGGCTGGCATGTAGCTGCTTTGGTTGTGTGTTGTGTGGTTTCCATAACAGTCCTTGCAGGGGTGTCAGGTAAGTCTCTGACAGGATATGCGGTTGTCCTGGCAACCAAAACAACAGCTGACACACATAAACAGTAATGCTATACAATTACAGAGTGCTCAAATACCTGTGACTTGGAATTGGCTTGCTTGTGTACTTCTGCAATCTAAACCAGCTGATGATGGTCTGCAATGATCTGTAAGCACAGCCCCAACCATTGTCATTGAACTTGTCCTGCATGTAGTGGTAGTACTCGTACGCACCATCAATCAGGTACAGCTGGCCACCAAAACCTGCAAACAGCATTGACATACGGTGCAGTTGATTGGTCGGGCGCGTCTTCTGAGTGATCTTGCCGTTGTCGGGTGTGGCTGCCAACAGCACAGCAGCTGTCACAGACTGTTGCAAAACTATTCCAAAACACTGCTCTCCTGCCATGTTGAGGACCAAATGCGCACTCAAAGCGAAACAGCCGCCGTCCAAACATACCAGTAAGCTGTCATTATGAACTCCAACACAACTACGCAGCATCACACCGCACAACTACACATCAAAACACTGTGACAACATTACACTGCTGCATATGGTGCAGAAGATTTGCCACTCGATAGCTGGCCTTGTCAGCCTGTGAAGCATATGACAAGGATGACCAACTCACCCGGTGGTACTAAGCCCTCATGCACGTTTCTCAACCGCAGGGCTCGAGGAGCATTCTGACCCTCCGCCTGACCAGCAGCTGCCCAGCTCAGCGCATTACTAAACCGCAGCATAGGCACATTGTCCGGCAACCCCAACACCTGATGCAACTGCTGCCGCTGGCCCAGCAACTTGAGCTCTGTCGTTTCAGCTGACTGGTGCAGCATGGAGTAGCAGATAGTGATCGGTAGGCACCCGAGCCCTGGTGGCTGGAAGTGGTATGCTCTGATAGGTGTTAGGGTTTGACCTTGTGCTGCCTGCTGCGTTAGCTGCTGCTGCATGGTGGCTAACTGAGCCTTGAGCGCAAGCACTATGAGGGACTGCAGTACCTCTGACCCTGGCATGCTGTCTGGTGCATAACACAATACATCTAGCCCCAGGGTCAGGTTTGTTATGGTTTGCTGCTGCTTGTTGGGTTGGTACTCAAACATTGGAGCGCTGCTAGTGCCATTCATGCCTGTATGCTGCAATGGTACCAAGCTTATACAGGGGCTATCAAAACTGGCGCTGCTGCTGCTGAATACTTCCTGTATGCTGCCTCTGCTGCTGCTTGATATTAGAACTTGCTGCTGCTGCCCTAGGGGCTCACTAACACATGCTAGCTGCTGTGATAGCAGCGTGTCCTGCAGCTGCTGCAGTGCTGCTTGTACTGCTGCTGGGGATATGCTGCCAGTGCTGGCTGTGTTGCCATTGCTGTTGGCAGTTGGTATGGGGAGCTGCATATCCAGATGGCACCTGCAGGCATAGCAGACTGTTTAGCACTGCCAGCACTTTACTCGATAACTTCACAAGCTCACGACAGTTATGTGCAGCAAGCCAAGGTTTTGAGCTTGCTCGCTTTGCAAGTCCAGGCAACTGGTGAACAGGAAGTGGGGGATATGCTGCAACAGAGGCACTGTGGCTGCATATCTGCACAACACACGAAGCTCCTCTGAACGTGATCAGCTGATTCGCAGCTAGCCAGGCAGCTCATAACTGAGGCTCGTTCCTTGTGATGCTGCACCAGCAGCACAGCAAATAAGTGTACTAACCCATCGCTCAACTGCACACGCACCTGAGTGGCACGAAGCCGGGTACGCAATTCAGACCAGCATCTTCGATGATGCCATTGCTATTGCTGTCAGCTGCAACAAATTCCACTGCCTTCCCATTTACTGTCCAGCTGGGTGAAGCTGCTGTGTTGATGGCTGATACAATTGCCTGTACTGCGCTACTGCTTGGCTGCCAGGATGCTGGAGTGCTACTGCTTGTGTAAGTGCCAGCTACTGCAAGGCCTTGAGGCAGGAGGGCTGTGACAGCATCTGCAGTAGACCAACACGTAAAGTGCCTAGCATCGCTGAACCAGCCGCTGTTGATTTTTGGTATCAAAGGCATGTATTACGACTTGCAGGAGGAGGTGTCACAACATCTGGGATGCAGGTGGTTGACTGGTCAGTTGTAGGCAGGCAGGATGGCGAAACCGCTTAGGGGCAGTGCAGCGCTGAGAGTATATAGCATAGTGTACGTAGCGCACCTGCGGTCTCCTGAAACCTCCCATCAGCAACCAGCACACTACCAACCACTGCAAGAGCTTGACTGCTGGCATCGGTTGCAACTACCAGGATCCCTTGCTCAGTCGACTGCAGCCTTGGCGTCAAAATGGGCGATATATTGACTCTCCAAGTCATGATTGCCTAGCCAGCATGCACCAGCAGCAAGCTGAACAGAAGATACGGTACAAGCAGGCAGACTGGACAGGTTGAACGCAAATGTTGTGACTTGCAGGTCGTATGTTGTTTGCACCAGCAAGGTCACTTGTCAGGCCTGGTTCAAGCCCGGAAATAAAGTTCGCTGTGCCATATAGCGGGTTTTGTCCGTTTGCGATGCTTGAATTGCTTGTTGAGATAAACAGCTTGAACCCGTTTGCAGGAGCTGTTTACACCCCCAAACATGTCTTTGTGATTGCGTTGCTGCTGCTGTTCGTCCTGCAGCGCGGCCACGCGCACGGCAGGTCCCGACCACACACTCCGGAGGGTGCGAGAGCCAGCATTGAGCACAATGCTTTCCAAATCACCCGGAACTGTGTCAGGGAGTGGACGCGCTAGTTTGCAGCCCGGCAGGGGCGCTGCATTGGGGCCACCAAAAGCCCTGCAGTACAGGAACCATAGACAGGTCCAAGTGTCTGCAGTGGGGGACTTCTTCAAGAGCATGTTCGACTTTGAGAGCTGGGCCCCTAAGAGTACTAGGATATGGAGGCTGCAGCAGTACCAGCCACCTGGTTCTGAGGTAGAACAAACAGACAGCAGCTCAACAGGTGGGCACATGTGTCTGTAGCATTGCCAGCTACTGCTGCATGCGGACATTGCCTTGCACGCAGTCTTGCCAGCAAACTCTGACACAAGCGGCGGTCTTCGTCAACCAGGTAGCTATCCTTTACATTGCAACTTCACACCAGTGTAGGGGCTTGCAACTGTGCAACCTGCGGTCTAGGTACCTGTCCCAGTTGCACTTCCAGCATAGTCCTGGCGCTTTATAACAACAGCTGCAACCAACATATCTGCCGCAAGCCCTTCTGCTGCCACATGCCATGTCACCAGCGAGGTACATACCAACTGTGCATCCTGCAGGTCCAGCAGAGTCCCCTAATGGTATCTCCCCAGATGCGTTGTCAGTCTTGTCAGACCGCATCAGCCAGCTCAAAGACAGCCAGTCCCGCAGCCCAACCACCAACAGCACCAGCAACGCAGCAGTCCTAGAGCCACCTAGCAGTAGCAATAGCAGCTCAGCAGACATCAGCAACCTTGCAGGACTTGGTGACAGCAGTACCGGTGAAGCAGTAAAGTCCTTTAGTGATGCAGATGATGATGAACTGTCTGCGGCGCTAGGTCAGCGTATAAAGCAGATAGCTACGGCCACAGGGGAGTGGGGCAGCAGTATGGATGAACAAGAAATGAGACAACCGCTAAGTGGTGAAGTGAGTACATTCCTGCGGTATCGGATGTACGTGGTACGCAGTCAGGGGTGCTACCCCAGTGGCAGTGGCAGCCTAGTTGAGGTTGAGAAATGCTTACCAGCACTGTATCCATGAATGCCGGTATGGTAGCATCCAAGTTGGCGTCAGCGGTAACAAAATCAGTAGATGGGCATTATTGCCTTTTGGGCCTGTGCCATGGCAATCACAAGTTTTGCTGTTGCTACTTGAAACAATGGTCGTGATGCTTCCGGCCTGCTGCGCGGTTGACATGGTCAGCAGTGGATGTTTTGTATAGGTTTTACCTGGTGCAGTGCATAGCTAGAAATTCCACAGTGTCAGCATGTTCAAGAGATACCCAGCCGTTTGCTTCTGCTTGCAGGAAATACGTCGGCTACTGTTAACAAAGTATGGCAAGAGTTATGATATGAGTTTTGTGAGAAGAGATGTACCAGGGATGAAGACCTTTGTTAGTAAGTGTGCCGTGCAGCTGCGATTTTGTTATTGGTCAGACCATAGGCCCTGTAGTCAAACAGTCATACACACGAGTAGGCTGCCCCAGTGTCACCACACGCCCTGAAGTTTGGTTACAATAGTGTTATGTCCTTTTCACGAGGTTTTTATGGACTATGGCACTCAGTCACAGCTGTCCACAGAGCTGCTGCATCACCATGTTGCAAGGTGTGGCTGCCATGATGGATGTGCACCAGACACCTGGCTGACAAAGGGCTTGGACACTGCCAGTCATTGAGTTCTCTTCTGCATATCACCAACCAAAGCCTCACACTGTTGCTGCCAGGGCATATCGACAGTGAATGCCTCACCCAGGGTCAGCTGTACAATCCCTTATACCAACACGCAGGCTGCCCAGTTCCTTCAGCAGGCTGACACAGCTGCCTGTTGTCACTTATGCTGCTGCTGCTGCTGCTAGGTTTAAACATCATGTGGTTGCATTTGGAGCAGCAGAGCTTCAAGATGACGTATGATCAGTATATGGAGAAACTAGATAGTGTTGCAGCATTGGTCAATGTGCTGGGGCAGACAGACAAGGTAAGCAACTAGAAATGTGATGAATGTAGCAACCAGCCAAAGAACCTTTTTACCTGGCCAGTGCTGGACAACTGATGGGAGGGCAGATTTGTTGTAACATGCAAAGTGTGGGGTGGATGCATCTGCTGATGATTGCAGTCAGTATGTAGCTGGTTAGGGCTGATGCCGTGGTTGGGGCAGATGCAGCTGCTTTTCTACGCGTTTTGGAAGATCAACATTTGCTTGTCACGCAGGTGTATACAGATCAGTCAAGGCATGAGTGCTGAATCAACTCAATACCACGCCTGTGTGCTGTTTTGAGTTTGCAGGTGCGTGCCTTCCTGAAGGCACCAGCCAGAAGTCAGAAAGGCTTGCCTCGCAGGCCAGTAGTAGGGACAGCTATCAGTATACGCTTTGATCTTGACCAGGCAGTTATTGATGAATGGTTTGGTCAAGGGTATGACTGATCCATGATCCGGTGCAGTTGCCCTGCAGCAGCAGTGCAAGTGCAAGGATTTTCTATTTTGAGCTACAGGTACAAGCGGAGATATGTGCATGTGTGACACAACTATTCCTTGTTGCCCTAGCGTTACATGTCCAACACGGGGAACGGCCTTTTCAATGGCTGCAAACATACATGTGTATGGTGATCGCCATGTTCTGATGTCTACCATGTGCGCACAGGCCTTTGGAGTTTGTTATTGAGCTGCAAGTGGTTCTTGCCCTGCGACGAATTCGGTTAGCGAAGAGTAAGCAACAGTGGCAGCTGGATTCTACATCCTCCAGCCGCGTGGTCACATGTTTGTGTTGTGAGATGCGATGGATTGGGTGGGCTGAGATGTTGCAACAGGACGGCGGGCATAATCGAAATCGGGCGCAACCGCTAATATCCGCCGGCCGTACGCGCACTGCGTCAGGTGCACACGATGGAATAATGGGCCGAAAGTTGCCAGTATATCAACGGTTGGAACCCTTCTAGCTTCACGCCTCTCGAAAACTGTGGCTATCAATCATCAAATGCGGCCTGAGAACCTTCGGTTTGCATCCGTCCCACACCCCCGAAACCCGGTTTCTGAGTACGGACGGCTGATCAAGTCCTTGGAACACGGCGCTCGTACCGCTCATCCGTGTCACTCAAGGGAACGCCGATGGTATTAGTAGGCTTGAACCGGTTTGAATCATAGACCACGGTCAACATTGTCACAAGATTCGAACCAGACTCCCCCGCCATGTGTGTCAAGCCAGTGCCAACCTCCAACCCTATTCCTACGGCTATCATCCGTCGTGGTGGTGGTGACTATGTAGTAGCTCCATCCATTGGTGCTCGGTCGAGAAGTTTAGCTCATGCAACATAGTATGCCAAGTAGACAGCTGTATAACACATGCAAGGGGTGCTCGGTTGTGCTCCGTCCACCAGCTCCGTCCACTGCCGCAGTGGGCCATCCCCCCCCCCCCTCCGCCACCATCGAGTCACCAAAACTTTCTCCGGCAACAAAGTCCTCCACGCACGTGCATGACATTGCAGCTCTTGCCAGCGCACTTGACTAGCATGGCTCTGTCACTTTCACACACCATCAACATTCACAGTAGAATTGACATAGACTTTGCACCAGAAACAGCTGCAAAGAAGACCCCAGCACCACTTGCTGAACTTGGATTCAAGTTTGTTCATTTTGTCCGAACTCTTCTGCCCACTGCTGCGTATGGGGTTGTGCCATTGAAAACCTAAACCAGCAGCCCATTGACTGCAGCAGACCCATCATATAGTTCATATTTGCACGTTCAACTCTAGTTTCTTGGCTGTGACCCATGAGGAGCCTCAGAGTCTGCTTCGGACGCGGCTATAACATCACCATCATGAGTGACCTTAGCTATTGGAACCTTCTCTGATAGTTGGGCTGAGGGGTTGGGTGGCTGGATGGTGCCTGGCTTCGAGACGTTGGGCTCTGCAAATGCGGCGACACCTGCAGGGTGCAAGAACCGCAACAAATATTTGAAGGCAGCTCACTCATCATCGGCAGCACAAGCAGCACAATATAGATGTCTGTATGTTGATGCTGGCTCGTCTGAAATCTTGTGGGAGTCTGATAACAGGAGCAAGTGGGTGCTTGTAAGTTTGTTAGTTGGCTTGGCATGCCCGTATTCCTGCTGCAGCAGATGCCCCTGATGCAGCGATTCGCTGATGCAGCCATTGCATCTAACCAATCTCCATGTTCCACATGGATGCGGTGTGAGAGGAGAGTTCCGCATTCAACTACGAATGCTTGATGGAGCTGCTTACTGGGGTGCTGTTGGTTATGGCTGTCCAGCTGTGTGAGTGAGCAATGCAATATATCCAGTGGTACAGCTGTAAAGGGTGCCGTAGTTGCACATCATTCAGAACAAGCCACAGACAACCGCTTACCTGGCACTTTCATTTCGAATGCTGCATTCTCAGCTTCTGAGTTCACTCCTGTATCCTGATGCAGTTGTGGATTCGTGTTTTGTGTGATATCCAGTGGGTTACGCATGCCACCTGCATATCACGATATGTGTCCCATCCCAACTCAGACGCAGTCCCTGCTGTGTTATGCTGGTTAATAACAGCACTACTTCATAAGTATCTTGCAGAGAGCTCTGACAGGATTCAGGGCCTGACAGCACTGTTGTGCTGAAGGCTGTGCAGTCTGTTGAGGGTATAATGCTCATTTGATACCGATGTGCTTGAATGCAACACAGTATAGCAGCATGTGGATACTGCAGACTGGTGTGGATGTTTCCTGTTTCTGGATGACAGTAGCAAGGCCATTGCCGCCATACACTTGCAGATGTCTATTCACACCGGTGTTGTCAGCACATGCTATTGCAGGACTTCGTGTGCAGAGCCCACTGCCGACGTCTGGCTGGCGTAGAAGTATCAGGACCACAGATGTTGCTGTAAAAGAGACTGAGCCAATGCAAACAGGATAGATGCGCTGGCTTGCTGTGATCTATGCTACTTTCTGTTTGTGTGGAGCATTGCAGCTGACATTCACTGCCTGTTGACCTTACTCTGTCCATGCAACGCTGTAGTGCTGACCACACAAGGATTCTTACCAATGCCAGACATAAGTCGGCTGCCTTGCATTGCTGCAGCAGCAGACATGCAGCTGCTTTGGCTTGATGCCGCCAACCACCCAGCAGGGCCCATCAAGCCAGCCAAGCTTCGCAGTAGTGCCATCTGTAAAGGTCTTCCTGTCTACAGCACGCCAGCAGGTGGTGTACGGGGTGACACCGAAAAACTGAAGGTCCGAGTTGGAAGATTTACAGCCTCGCACGCAACGGCACGATCGTACACTTGCTTAAACAACGCAGGGCAGGAAAACAGACTGGAGGTTCCTGGCAGTGTACTGCATGTTTACTCCTGGGTCGGAACGAGAGGCTGAAATGCGACCAGCTCTGCTGCAAGGTGACGTACGCATGAGTCCAAGGTAGAGACGCGCCACGTGGGCATGGTCACTTGTGTGACTTTTGTCGCCGGCCGGAGGCGGGTTTGGTCCGATAGGCACAAATTGCAGACCAGCCATCTTGTAACAGCTCCCGGCATCCACGGCGTGTACAATGAGATGAACTCCTGTGAAACAGCGGCAACGCGCCTACGGCTACTGGCGTGCGAATCCATTCTCGCAACGCCAACAAGAATATACAAAGCACAATTCAGCCGCTATGGGCGCCGTACTCCTGTCCGTGTTCTGTCTGTTAGGGCTGTCACCCGTGAAAGCCCAGCTAGCAAACCTCGTCCAGTTCTCAGTGGAACTTCCTGACCAGGGGGGCAGCAGCATTCAAGCAGCATACAGTCCCATGAACGATTTGCGCACGGTGATGTTCAAGTTTGGTCCGTGCACTGGCCTGCAGCTTCACTACCATACTGGGCCTGAGATGCTGCAACCCACAACAGGTGTGCTATCAACGACCCATCATGCCGTACTGGGCCCCAGTCGGATGGCATCCGACAAGATCTGAGACATTCGAGGCCATATTTACTCTGTGCTTCTGAGATGCTGTACAGACGCCAACACCATGCCACAGAGGTATATCTAATCAGGGGGAGGTATATCTAATTAGGGGGTATCCTCTGGGGTATCCTCCCCCTAATTAGTTATACCTCTGTGGCAGCTCCTTCTTAAACTACTTGCTGCAGCCTGCTGAGATACAGGTCAGCATCTCTGAGCTTCCTGCAAAAACTGGCGCCATTTAGTAGCTGCTGCTGAGTAGCTGTTTCTGCGCGAATCACTCGGGGAGTGCTCAACAAACATTGTCTGCCTGGCATTCCATGTATCAACGACCATTTGCAGGCACTCTGTATGTTTGCATGGCCAACCGCACAAATGTATGGAGCAGCTACAATGTCACAGTGGGGCAGCTGTTGGAGATTCCTGCAGGTAAGATCCTCATGATGTTTGGGAAAAGCACATTGTGGCTGCACCAGCTGTTGCAGTCCCTGCCAGCAAGGCCTATCAATTTCAGCAGAGCTTGCAGAGTTCCTGATTGTACAGCAGTCTGCCTTCACGTGAATGTGGAGGGCCATGGCTTACTCCAGCAACACTGTAGAATTTAGCTCATGCAACATAGCAGCACTGTGTTGACAAGATGAGACGCGACTGAGGGATCAGCGTTTGGAGAGTTCCGAACCCCGGGCCCTGACTCGGGAGTCAGAGCGCTGTGGGAGCAGAAGCATATGTCCGGTGGCGGCCCCTTGCATGTAGCATGCAACACTTTGCTCGGCGTTCTGTGTTGCATCAGCTAAATCCCGAATGTCACGACCATGCTGCAGCAGCCTGAGGCCATTGGCATAAACAGGTTTCGCGCCGAGCTTTGCGGAAGTCAAAAGCGCTAGCTTTAGTGATCATCTGCTTGGAAACTGGTAGCATATCTTCTGTATAGCCGCCGATGCTTACACCCTGCTCTTGTCACACTCCGATGCATGAACCCTGTGCCAGCCTGGCAAGTTGAGCATGGTGTCTGGGTGCCAGCAGCTCGGACGCTTGCTGTTCTTACAATGCCATTGCTGTGCCGTATGCAGGGAACATGCACTACATCGTCAACAACGCATGCACAGCTGCAGCGGCTACTGCCACATGGCCTTTGGACTCCAACACGACGTTCCTAATGCCTGCACTAGCAGCTGCACCAGCGCAGGCTATTGGTATGTTTGCAGCTGGGCCGTTCCCTGCCGCCAAAGGCACTTTCCCCCTTGCCCCTGACGCTGCGTGCCTCAGCGCTTGTCAGTTGCCCTCTGCGGGGTAGCCAGTATCCTTTGAAGCTTCGGCTAACAACGTGGTTGACGCCCTTGTGGTTCAGCTGCAGCAAGGCCATCCATGACTGTCCTGCTGACTGGTTGCTCCACTAATGCATGCATCCCTGGTGGACATCGTTGCCCCAGGTCCGTGGTTTGAAACGATCAGATGCATCTGAATGATCATAGGCACAATGACAGCCAATCATGCGATTCAGCTGCGCAGCAGCAGCCCGGTAGGAGCAAGCAACAGGATGTGATATGCGGCCGTCCGATTGTGCCCTCAGCTGTGCGATAGTAGTATTTATAGAGCAAATATTTGCTTTCCAGGCTGTAATCCTACTTGTGAAGCGTGTATAGGTAGTCAAGTGGACTGCAGAACTTTGGAGCCCGGCACGTTCAGATGCTCGGCGATCCGCTTTGACAGCCGCTGAAGCAGTATTGAAGGCTATCAGATGCCTGCCACATTCTGGTTCACCTGCATTGGCCCCCCAGACACCTGTCAGTGACCAACAGATAACTGACTGCGGGCGGGACATGGGGTGTGTTGCTCCATCGGACTCCGTCATACAGTAGTTACGGCAGCAGTAAAGGGCTTTGCAGAACCAGTAACTCGCCGATCGTCACAAGCTTGTGAGCAAACCTGTCTGATTCAAGCAGCGTCATGCGAGCTTCTGTCTGCTTCTTCGGTTGATGTTATATGCAAGAGTGGACAGGGATATATTGAGCCAGACCTGCAATCATGGCTGCAGGCAGATTGCTAAGTTGCTTGACCCTCGTCTGCTCATGTCTTCTGGTGCGGCAAGCATCATCGGCGAAATTCGTAGCAAACCCAGCATCAAAACTTAGTTCGGCCCAACAAAAGTTCGTAGAGCAGCTGTGGAAACCTGATTTATCGCTTAGTGAGAACCTGATCAGGCAGGGCTATAAGCATGAGCTAGAAGGCAGAAATTGGGCCCGATTGACACATAAACTGCAGGAGGAGGGCAGCACAGTAACTATAGTAGCGTTCGGCGGCAGTGTGACGGTGAGATGCCCTGTCAAGCTGTCCCGCACAAACATGTCAGCATCAGTAGTAAATTCCAGCAGTTGTTGCCAAGGTGTCTTGCTATGGTGCCTGTCCCAAGCATGTGTCAATAACTTCATCGAGGCTGTCTAGCTTTTCAGTATATGCATTTTTGGAGCAGAACCTTCAGCAGGGATACCAGCAGTCAGCGGTTGTAGTTGTTGAACCTTTGACCCTGCCAACATATCCTTGTGTGCTAGCTCCAGTCACCCTTATAATTACCTGTGACACTTGGGCTTTGATCAGTGCGCGTTCATCAACAGTACCACAACAAGCTGTAATGCTTGCCCAGTCCTGCAAGCTCAACAACCTTGGACATTGTCACACATGTTACAACCAAATTCAACGCAGGTTGGCTACCGACTCAGCAACACAAGCTACCCAGAAGAATTTGTATCATGGCTCCAATCTGTCTTTCCCAAAGTCAACTTCAAACTAGTCAACGTAGCACGCCGTGCAACAGCAGCAACCTTTGCTGCTTTGTGCCTAGTACAAGACATGCCGGAGGACGCAGACTTGGTGCTAATAGAGTACAGTGTGAACGGTTACGGGGGGCAATGTCAGTGTTTTACATCCCCTCAGACAGCTGGCTATGAAACATTAGTCAGGAAGATCATCAAAAAGGCCCCAAAAGCAGCCATGCTAGGCTTCGCCAGCTTCATGTGGCTGGACAAGGAAAACAACCCCGGAAAGTACTATGAAACTGGCGAGGATCAGCATGGCGTCGTATGCCGGCGGTACGGCATACCGATCATGTCGGTCCGTGACGCCATGTACGACGTCATGTTTGACCCATCCAACAAATACGGAGTCAACCGGTCGGAAATCCTGGTCGACATCGTCCACGTCGGGGACTATGGAGCAACAGTATATGCAGCATTCCTTGCTTGGGCCCTCCGGCATCAAGTAACCAGGATCATGTTACATCATCATCGGCACTTAGCGGCAGCGCGACGGCCTGTACCGCCGATGCCGAGTCCGCTGAACCCTGAAGCGGCGCAAGAAGACTGGCCCACGTTTTGTGCTGAGGGTTTAGGGCTCCAGAAGTATGTGGTGCATAACAAGGGCTGGAAGTGGGTCGATGAGGGGACTAATGCCTGTGCAGGTGGGTGGGGTGCCGAGTGGCTTCGTGCTGCAGCAGTTGGCCAAGTCGCGCGCCATTTCTGAGGGCTGGCACTTGAGGGGTGTTGCAGCTTAGTGATGTTGCAGGTGCTGTATGTAATCATTTGTGCCAAACAGGGGTATAGGAGAATGTCAAACTCAACTGGCTGCCGCAGTACAAATGCTGATATCAGTCATCCAGGCTGTCCTGAAGCTATAGTCACATATTGCACTGACTCGATGCATTGGGGACAGGCTCGATGCTGATCTGTGCCGGTGTTACGCCTCATCTGCAGTCGCTGGCATGCAACAGCATCTTTGTACACATGGTGAATGCGTCTGAATCCACGGCTAGTACATGGAGATTGTTGTTGCTCTGAAGTTGACCTGATCCAACAAAATGGTTGCATATTGCTACACAGGTTGCCACCGTTATGGTTACTTGACGACCAATGTGGGTGACAGCTTGACAGTCAAAGTCAACTCAGATGTGCTCAGTCAGCAGGACAAAAAGGAAGATGCAAAGGTATTGCTAGCTAGCAGTTGACAAAGGATAGTCATCGGTTGGGTGATAGACATTCCTAGGGCCAGGGAGGGCATGGTAGGGGATAGCCACCATGGCACTTACAAGCCCTGACCCACTGTCCACCGCTTGGCCATGCCTCCCTGCTGACCCATGACAGTGTCTACTCAGTGGCTCATCAAGCTATGTCCCCGTCTCCTGTTGAGCCAGCAGACAAACACCTGACAGTTCCTGGGAGTTGGTTGCTATTGTGGCGCACATGTTGTTGGCCTTGAAATTTCGAAGCAGTCATTTCAGCAAGTTCGTTGGCAGGTTGATTGTCCTGGACTTGTGACTTGCTGCTGTTTCAGGGCCACTTTTTGTGCCTGCACACTGCGGGTTCCGTACTAGAGGCTAACAGAGGTTTTCCTCCGGCATGTGACTGCTGTTGTATTCGGTCTGTGTTGTGGTGCCTGCACCCTGCCAACCCTGCTACATGCGCTGCTGCTGTTGTGATTTGTTGCACCCAGGTCATGCTGGCCCTCACCTTTCTGAAGTCATACTCCGATGTTGGCAAAGTTAACGTGACATGTGCATCAGGCTGTTCATGCAAGCCCAAGGTGTTTGATGCAAAGAACACAAGACCAACATCAGAGCTCCATACGGAACGGATGGAGGTGAGTAGAAGACATGCACAGGGTTGTCTGGACATGCAATGCACAGGGTTGCTGATGCAAGCTCGCACACGACCGGCAGCATGCCGCCATGCTGAACCTGTGCTTGTTGAAAGCGAGTGACGATGGCTGGGAGCATTGTCAAACTAGTCCGTGCAATCCCCAGTCATCTGCTGTATCAGGGTATTTCTAGCAGCTTTGCAACCCGGCTTGGCCACTTGTTGTAAACGTGCTTTGTGTAGGCAGGCTACTTGTGGCTGCGTACAATGCAGTGTTGCTTATGACGTCAGGTTTCAGGTTGGCTTAGAGCTAGTTCTCATAATGTGTCCGTGCTGTTAATTGCCATGTGCTGCTGCTGTTGTGGCAGATTGGCACCGGGTCAGAGTGCCTTATCAAGTTTGCTATCCTGAAAGAGACTTCAACGGGAGGTCACAAGTTCAGGCTGGCATCAGTAGCAGTACATAAAGCTGACAAGGTTATGAGCTATGCTTATGGTAAGCTTGGGATATAATGCAGTCTTGTTTGTCACCAGTAGGTTCACACCTTGCGCAACCCACAATGTCTGTAGCGCTAAGCGGCAGTGCAACCATGAGCTGGGTATTCTAATCATGAATAGGGAGCAATGGGTTGCAATCAGCACACACTGGCTTGGCCTGGGACATCAGATGCTGAAAAGTGCAAAGTACATGTAAGTGCATGGGCAACCTTTGTATGCAAGCCTGCTGCATTTGTAGGCTTTGTAGGGCTGAACCTCCCAACACTGATGCGCGTTTCATCACCCCTTTGTTCCCTCCCTGTGCGCAGGCCCTGTATATGACTAACAGCCGCCACGCAGCCACTGTGCCACTGTAGTAAGGGGCATCAGTGCGTTGTATATCCCGATGGTGCCGCACTGCAGTCCCTACGCAGACCAATGGCCAGCGTACTAAGCCAAGCTGTGGTGCCAAGGCAGTGAACCAGCATTGAAGGAGCACAGGGTTGAGACTTGTGCTGTTCAGTTAGCACACACAGGGTGCATAAGTCGCACATATGAGGACAAATGGCAATTGAAACATGGTTGCCATAGCTGTAGATAGGCTGTTAGCACAGCATGTTCAACATTACTACAAGTTGCAGTGAGCAGCGTTGAGGCTGCTTGTTTATCTGCTTTTACATATGTTGCTTTTCAGCTCTGTTTGGGTGCGCATAATCGCACTTGGGTTGTACATATTTGGCTGGCAGGAGAAGTTCTGACTGGTAAGGTTTTAAGGTTGCAGTGTGTACTGGCTGCAGTCAGCCATGATGTCTAGCTAATCCATGGTTGAATTGAATTGCCCTAGCTGCCATGAAATGCACAGTGCTGTGGCAGTAAAGCAGCTGCAGCAGTAAGTCATTCCCCGAACAACAATGGTGAAGAAGAAGAAGAATGTTGAATGTGTGGAATATATGCTGGTAGGCTGAGAAGTTGATCACCTCACCATCTATGAAGTGTAACGTTCCTCATGGGTCAACGCCGGCCGTAAGGCTACTTCGTCCTCGGTCCGCTTGACCGCATTGGATGTTGGGTTAGCGATGCAACATGCGACTGGTCTGACGTCAGGTCTCTTGTTGAGCTTCCACTGAAATGATAGTGAGAAAGCACTGCGGTTCAAGACGTTTGAGCTCTTTGTCCGATACGAGAGTCACCAGAGTCGCTATCGTTGTTGTGAAGCACCCCGTAGCTGGCGGGACCCCAGGCCGTGAAAGTGGCTCTGAACTCCTGCCACTGATCAGCACCAGAACCGCACGAGCCCCAAGGCAACTTCCGAATGCTGCGTACGCTACGGTTTGAAAACCGAACCAAGGCCGGCAGATGCAGGTGGGGCGACGTATCCCAGGAAAGTAAGGTCAGTGTGATCGCGTGCAGCGCTCACCAGTGCCGCGGTCGCGGTCGTCCGTCATGACCGGCGTCGGGACGACCGCGGCCGCGGCACTGGTGAGCGCTGCAGACGAGATAATGACACAGAAGCCTTCGCAGAGCCGCGCGGTTGGTGGTAACCTCCGCCACTTTCTCCGCTTCGTCCAACATCGGCAGCACGCGCAAACGGCGCGTTACTGCTGGGGTCCTTACCCTGGTCACCGCCAACGGTTGTGCCTGCATGCCTGACCTCGCGGCTTGCACCCAACGTTGAGACGTCAATGGTATCGGTGATGCTATCATAGTCACGGAGTTTGCACCAACAATGAGGCTAGGCTGCGCACGACTTGATCCGCCAGCATCGATCAGCACAACCTTGCCACGGTCGGCTGAAATCACCTCGGAGGTGCCGCAGTGTTTGAAACTTGGGCCGCTCACAGTGAGAATAGTACGTTCACAACAGTTACAACAATTTTCGGCATAGCAATTACTGAACCCACCATCTGAGCTTGACAAACCGACTACCCACAGTGACACAAAACTTCCAGTGACCTCCCATGCCTGTCAATAAACTTCAGGTACTACCTTGAAATATCAGTAATATGTAATTAGAGTAGCACAATACAGCAGCCCGCGCCCTTTCACCGACTCGACAAAACAACACATGCTGCTGAAGCAATGCTGCCTATGGTAACCCCCCATGTCAGTCAAAAGTCAGTAGTCCAAAACGGCCAGTTAGATGGTCATAGTCAGGTTATGGCAGCTGGAGAACCCCAGCCCTCAA
Organism: Coelastrella sp. UTEX B 3026; assembly: GCA_002588565.1. Lineage (NCBI taxonomy): Eukaryota > Viridiplantae > Chlorophyta > Chlorophyceae > Sphaeropleales > Scenedesmaceae > Coelastrella > Coelastrella sp. UTEX B 3026. The sequence continues at coordinate 43,911 of NSMO01014321.1, read as the reverse complement.
TGATTGCATGCACTGCTGGACGTGATTCTTAGCCAAGACGTCACTTATTCAATACGGAACACTCCATACCATGGTGGATGCAAAAGCAGTAGCACCCCGTCATAATTGCTGCAGCTGCTGTAGGCAGCATTGCCACAAAAACCACTACATGAATGCTATCACCCCCAATACTGCAACGTAAAAGAGAATAAGCCTGGATGCCATACATTACCAGTTCCAAGCAGCTGTTTCTCTTGCCGGGCCAGCGGCACTATCCAACCACAAATGCAGCTGCTGCAGCACCATCACCCAGCAGCTGCACCAGCTTCAAAGTGCCGCTGACCAGGCCACCATGGGCTCTCATGCCAACCCCTGACCTACAGGTGATTCAGCTGGCTTGTTAGGGTTGACACATCCACATTGCCACCTGCAGCGCACCAAAACACACAATGAGCAGTGGCAGACATCGCGACCCACAAAGCTGCGCATGCTAATTGTGCCACGCGTATCCCAGAAGAAACATGCTGTTATTGTCAATGACTGGTTAAAAGGGCATGATGCCCATGCAGAAACGCATTCCAGCACCATCGCACGCATCTGCTTCCAGACCAATCATGTGGGCCTATTGACATGATGCGGCACGAAACAAGAGAGGCGCGAACAACAGACCCACCAGGAGCCAGCTTCTCCAGGTTATGTACGTTCTTCATGCTCTCCATGAGCTGGTTAACCTTGTTTCTGTGCAGGCTAGCCGCCATGTTTGCCGCTTTGCGTTGCTCCTGGATGTACTGGCGCTGTGACAGCAGGTGGGCTGTCTTCTCATTTTCATCCATGATTTTCTCCAGCAGCAGTTGACGCTGGTAAGCCTGTTACATCATACATAACATCGGTGGGAAGCGCTGTGCACAATGCTTTGACCACAAGGGCTAGGAAGAGTTTGGAGGACTGCTTTTGAAGGCCCAGATGCTGTGCTTGCCCTGTGCTATGCTGCAGGATACAAAAGGGGACACTGTGGAATGTCGAACAGATCACAGATGAGAAGCTATGATGGCCATAAACAGTCAGCTCACCTGTTGCTTCTGAATAGAGTCGACCTTGTCACGTCTGAGAGAGTCAAACAGGTCACGCTCAATCCTCTTCCTGTCATTGGCAGCCTTGCGCTCGGCATTGACCAGTGAGAGCATATGCTCCTTGTGGTTGGCACGATCTTGGATAGACTGCAGCACATCACACAACGCCCACATGACTTCACGACAGCAGTACAACTCATGACTGTGACCGCCAGAGTGCAATACATGAAAGGACTGGGAGGCAGCCGGTGCCACCACCATGCACTCCAACATCATCTTGGATACAGCCAGCCACCAGCACTGGCGTCAGGCCGACCAGCACCAAGCATGAAGCACCCAACTCTGCACAGGCACATGACCTGGTGCCAAGCTCAAAACCCACCATCTTTCTTTCTTCCTCCCTGGCCAGTGCCAGCTGGTACTTGGCTGATCTCTCAGCCTCCTTAGCCGCCTCTGCCTGGCGCTTGAGCTCATCACGGTGCTTCTGTTCAACCTCCATCTCACGGCGGCGGACCTGCAGCATACAACAGCATACGCAGTACAATACATCTGTCAGATGTACAGTGCATGTATGAAGCACGACTCAAAGCACCTGCAGTACAATGATCCTGGCCTTCCAGCTGCCACTAGCGCTGCTGTGTTAAATAGGCGCAAGTCAGCAACAAGGCCCCGAGTGAAGTGCACAAGCAGTTTCAAACAGGCTGGCTCTTGCAGGACAGGCAGTGGCATTGGAACGCCCTGCCCAAGCTGATGAACAGCAGATAGCACGCAGAGACAGCCCCACGGGTGAGCCACTGCTGCAACAAGTGCAGTGGGCAGCACCCAGTACACACCTCGCTGGCTGCCTCCCTGCGCTCAAAGTCAGAGCGCTTCTGCTTCAAGATGTTGGAATTCATCTCAAGTGCAGCTGCAATCCTCTCCTCTGCTTTCTTCTTCTTCTCAGCATTTGCTGCTGCACGCTCTTGTGCCTCTTTAGCCATGCGCTCCAGACGCTCCTTATCACGAGCCTCCATTGCAGCCTGCATGCATGCAGAGGAGAGTTACAAATCAACAAGTGCCGGGCAGCATGCTGGTCGGTCATGGATGTGCTTGGCAGGCCTGCAGATGTTGCTGCAACTTGGCTGCACAAGCGATGAAGTTCTCAAGTCTAGCACAGGGTGTGGCTGCCCAGAAGCTGGCGGTTCCTGATACACATCTGTGTCCATGGATCCTGCTTACATAGGCAAAGCTACCAAACACATGTGCCGTCACAGAGCTTGAGGTGTAATGCAGGGAGAAGCACCTATGCAAGAAGTACAGCTCATACCCACCTTTCTTGCTGCCACCTCAGCCTCCTGTGCCGCCAAGATGCGCTCAGTTTCCCGCCTAGCTTCCTCCACCTTCTCGCGCCTCTCCATCTCACGCTGGAAAGCCTGTTTCTTTCGCTCCTTGGCTTCCTCAGCTTCCTTGCGCTGCATGTCACGTTCACGCCTATAATGCTCCTCAGCAATGCGGGCAGCTTCACGGTCACGCTCCTGCTCCTCAGCAAGCTGTGAAAAGGGAACGAAGCAACACTAGTGTTGGTTGGTTGCAGAAGCAATTTTGCAGCAGGCTTGCATACCAGGCTGAGCCCAAACAGAGTCAACCTGAAAACACTGACAATTTCGCTGTTGCAGCCTTGATGCAGCACAGATTGCCGCAGACTTTGTGCGGGCTAGGTCACCCGCAGCAGTTGACTGCATTCAAGTCACTGGCCACTGCTAATGTGCCCAGGCAGCAGATGGTCCTACTCTGGCTCTGCAGCTGACAGACTATCACCGCTTACCTTTTGCAGTTCCCTCTCCCGCTGTGATGCTGCCCACGCTTTCTCATGCTCTACCTTCTGCTGTTGCAGCTCAGCAGCACGAGCTTCCAGCGCTTCAATCTTCTTCTGCTGCTTCTCCAACAACTGCTTGCGTGTTATCTCATATTGCAGCATCTGCACACAACGGCAACAGTATATTAAGCACTGTGGTCTAAGGTACTTCAAGGTCAACAATGTGCAGTTTGCCTGCTGAGAGCTGCAGTAGACACAGACTGCTGCCCTGGCTCTGCGCAACAGCCCAAAAAGCTGCCGTCTACTGCAGGCGATGCTCCAGCCTCAGGCAGCTCAACGACTCCACACTGATGCAGCTGTCACTTGTTGACTCCTAGACCTCTTGTGTCATACCTGCTGTATGTCTCTCTCTTGCCTCCTTTTCAGCACCTCAAGCTTATGCTGTTCCTTTTCAATCATGGCAGAGGTTGCAGCAGTGTCCACACCACCAGAACCACCTGCAGAAGACACGTCAGTCAAACAGCACTATTACTTTTGCCAACACCCAGGACATGCCTGGTTTGTGCTATACAGAGCATGCTGCACCGGCGGCTGCTGATGAGACCCTTGCCGCCAGCGCCGAGTGTGCTGTTCCGGGTTGCTATTCTTCCCCCCCCCCCCCCCCCCCCCCCACACACACACACCGTCTACTGAGCAATTTCATGCATGCAACATTCCATTGCAGTATGCAACAGGCAACTGCAGTATGCAACAGTCAACTGCAATGTGCCATACCAGTTGCATTGCTGTGTGACGCTGACTGTGAGTCGCCGCCGCCATTTTCAATGAGCTTCTTTCGCTCCTCAAGCAGAGACTTCAGACGCTCCTGCAAGGCCCCAAGCAGAACAGCACTGTGAAAGCAGTCAACGCTTGTAATGCACTGCACATTCAGCATACCATTACATGCATGTACACATTGTGTATAAAACCTGAATCATGCTGGGCTATTGCAGGGCTGTGGAGCGAATTTCAGAGCCGCTGGATGTCACGGATGCGGAGTGACCATGTCTGGAGGCTGCAACATATGCAACAGCAGCCTGCTGTTTCCTGCACATCAGGGCTTACCTGTCGCAACTCCTCATGATGCTGAAACCTCAGCTGTGTAAGCTCTTCACTTTCACCAGCTTTCTTGAACGCTGCTGCTGGCTGGTAAGCTAGCTCTAGAGGATCAATGCCAAGCCTGAAACAAGCTTCTATGGATTTGGGGCTGGTGGGCACCAACAGCGCAGTGCTGGTGTTTGGGTCTGCATCACCAGTAGCTGTGCACCAATGGCATGCAGCAGAGGCAGTCACGTTAAATAACAGAGCCCTTACACACCCTGGTACGCAAAGCCACGGCTTGACATTGCACAGTTCAAACAGTGACTGTTCAACCAACAAGCATTTTGGGTACTTGAACAACAGAATCGAGCTACTGAAGACAATCACAGATGGCTGCCAGTTCGGAAATGCAGCACCCGCCAATGTGGACATTTTCAATCGTCTCCCCTCACCATTGGCACGCTCTGCAATGTCCTGGATTGTTATTTTTGGCTTGACACTGTTGCTGTTCTCAGTCTGCAGGCGCAGCACACGTCAGCATCTGCTGCTATCGTAGCCATGTGCCGCTACGGCTGGCACAACTTTGCACAAACTGCTGGAGGTGCCATTGCTTTACCTTAGCACGCTGTAACTGCGTAAGCCAGGCGCTCGCTGGCCTATGTGGGCTGCCCATCCTGCTGCTGCTTGATGATTCTCCTGCAGACTTCCTGCAGCAGCCTTCAAAGCACCAGGCGCCTTAGGGACACTGAACAGTGAAAGGTTGGGTCCTCAACGCATGACGAACCCAGTTCACTGCCCGGCTGTGCGCGTATATGCGAGAATGCCTCGGAATAGTACACATGTGCAAATAAAGCAGAGCGCGCTCACCTATTGAGCTCCTCCCGCCTGTTCCTGCTCGATGTCGTAGCTTAGGTCTATTGCAATGTACCTTGTACGTATCCTGGGCTTTGTAGGGTCTCGCAGCGAAGCAGGTGTCGGTCACTCAAGACTTGGACTTGCTCGACGCTCTGCTCCAACGCTCTTGAAAAGCCTCACAAACATACATAATAACAGAAGCATGGGCCCAAAGATGTGCCAAGCAAGAAACCATCGTAGTACTGCAGGACGCTACAGCTGACCGGATTGGTGTACCTCAATCTCAATCGGGTTGAAGTGACCGGCAACGTGTCGGGACAGCAGCGGACACAATACATACGGTAGAAGTGTTAGCAATCAATATATTCACTTCTTAAATCAGCTACTGCTCTCAACACTCCTTCCATGCTTTTGTCCCGCACGCTGATAGTCGCCTGCGTGAATACGACCAAACCATCATATAGCACTGGGCATGCAGGCATGCACAGCAACTGGATGGGAGCCTGGCCCCATGTGCACACAGCACTGCTGAACAGGTGTTAAATCGAACAGGACACAAAAGGGCTAGTATGATAAATTAAGTCTCTCTCACAGGACACAACATGACCTCATGCTCTAGGCATGTCCGTTGTGCAGCACCGTATTGCGGCGCAAGCTCCGTATCAGCCCAGTCCTGGTTGCTGACCAAAGTCATGCGTCAGGGTCTGCCAGGTATGCAGAGAAGTGGGAAAAAACCCATACCTGTATCCAGTATAAGCAATCACACCGGCAAACAATTGACAAGTCGACGCTGTGTACATTGCATGTGCATGTATGTAGAAGTAATTGAGCCAATGCAACAAGATAGGTGCGCTGGCAAAGCTGCAGTGCATGTATGCGCCCACCGAGCCAAGCACTCAGCTAAAGGCAACCATTGCGCAAGCGATCCAAATCTGGTGGAGGTTTCTGCGCTGCTGACCCATAGCCTGGGTAACTGCGAATATATTCCACGACACACGGTGTGGTGCCATCATGGTCTTGCAAGGGCATGGAAGCTGACGCCAAAGCCTGGGTAAGCTGCCGGGCAGCTGGATGCGTCAAAGTGCTGCGCTGCTGGAATGCACTGGGTGGGAAGGCGTGCGGGAGCCAGCTGCTCCCCCAACCAGTCATGGAGCAACCTGTGATAATAACTGGGGTTTTGACATCTTGGCTTGCGTACCCGGTATGATGGGACCGCCTTTCAAAGACGTTCAAACATCTTCTTGATCTTCTGCTGTCTCTCAAGCTCCCTTTGTTGATCCTCATCCTCCTTGGCTCTCTCCCGCTCACTTCTCCGTTCTATCACACTTTTTGCTTCGAAGAAAGCCTTGAACATGAACCGGAAAGCTGCTGCTGTCGCTCCCAGCACCACCACCCAAGCAGTAGCTGACAGTATTGTGTCCACTTCGCCATTTGCTGCTGCCAGCACTAGCAACGGCTGTTGTACAGGATGCACATGAGACTTGATCAGCCTTTGTCTGCGTCCTGGTTGCACCCGCAGTATTCTGGCTTCGCTACACGGAATGCTAAATGGATGGATCGAGGCTGGTCGGTGTCGGAAAGCAAGGGCAACGACACCCCGCGACGAACTGCCATTGGTGCTGACTCGTATGTGCTGCTTTATAACAAACATGAGACGCTAAGCTGTTCACAGCCCCAGATGGTGGCGCTGAACACCGTAGTACGCCTGTAATAATGTGCAAGCAGAGTCCGATTTCTGAGACACCTGATTTCAATGAGGTGTGCTGGAACTATTGAAGATTACATGACATGTGAAACCATCAAACATGAGAAACTCAGCGCCAGGGGCCGCGAGGCGCTGGGTTCTGGCACATCCTGCCTGTGCACTGCCAGGTCAGAACCTGGATCAGTGCAAACCTGTGACACGCCAGTCAGTGGTTGCTGCCAGCAATCAGTTCGGAACTGGTCGACGGGTTGAGCTGCATACATTTCCCCAAGATGCAACACCCAACATTTGATGGCAACAAACCACCCTGGTGCCAGCCAAGCTTGCCACAGCCAACAGCTCAATGTGCCAAGCATAAAGCTGGCCGGGTGAAGAAGCACATCAGCTTCCACTGCCATATGGTCGGGACGATACCTGCTGTCAACACGTCAGAACTGTCCTCAGCCCTGCCAGTGACAGTCAACCTTTCCAAGTCAGCACACGGGCTATGTTTTTGCAACAACACATTGCAACACATCGTAGTGTGCCTGCTTTCCTGGCAGTGCTGGCGGTGCTGCCCTGTTTCTTCCCCATAACTAGTGCCTCTGCCGGTTTACAGCCTGTACATGCCCAGCAGTGAAACCCCTGCCACCTCCTGTGGCCCTTCCTGCAGGTGTCTGGGACACAGCCCCTGCAACCCTGCCTCCACTGCTCACATCAGATGCCTGAGCAAGCCTACTGTGGCCTCCAGCAGCTGGCCCCCTCTCAACTATGACCCGGGGCATGCTGTTTGCCATCGGCTGCACGACTGCGACCGGTGACACCGAGCTGCTGCACCAATCCGCGTCCTGAACCTGTGCTTGGCCAGCACCAGGGCTGTTGAGCATGGTTACTGCTGACAATGCACCTACTGGCCTCATCACAGGGTGCATAGCCTGCACACGTGGGCTAGATGTGCCGGTGCTGGCAACACTCCGGCCGGTGGTTGACATCGGTGACATGGCTGCATCCTCAGCTGCTACTACGTTGTTCTGAACAACCGGCACTCCTGCAGCGGCACTGGGCTGCGTCAATCCAGGGCTCAAAGCAGCTGCTGGGCTGATGTCACAAAGAGCTGGATTGGCTTGCATCGTTCCAGCGTTTGCAATAGCTGCCTGAATGGTACCGGCTGCAGCTGCTGCAGCAGCCATCACTGGTGCTGGCGTGACAACATAGCCTTCTGTCTGCTGCTGCTCCTGCTGAGCAAGCTGCTGCTCTTGATGCTGACGCTGCTGCACTGCGGCTGCTAATCCAGCAGCTGCTGTATTGGCGTTCAGCGGCAATGTAACAGGGAACGGATTGACGCCTGCTGGCGCTGCTCCTCGCCTCATGATCTGTACAGCTTCAAGGTTGATGGCAGTCACACCTGCATGTTGGAAGGGCAGCACAATGAAAGCAGGCTGAGACCACCTTACTCTGGAAAGGGCTGGACTTCATTCGCAGCTCAACCCCACTCCAACCACAATGAACCACCGACTGGCCAGTTGGCAGTCAGGATCATAGCTGACACCAAGCACAGTGTGGATGCTCTGAATTGCCATGTCAGCAAAGCCGTCCTGTAGGTCCACCACAGCGAAAGCAGTCCTTCACTGAATCAAAGTGCACTGCAGTCAGTGTGCAGCAGATTGTGCTCTAAATCACACCTCGCATGAATGCCCTCTTCATCTCCTCCTCCATTCTGTTTCTTGCCTCAGCCTCCAGCTGCAGCTGCTGCTGTAGTGCTTGGATCTCAGCTGTCAAACCCAGTTTCTCATGTTCATGAACATCATTCAGAGCTGCAATCTCCTTGTCACGCTGGTTCTCTGCTTGCTGAGCTGCTAGCTGCCTGTAGTGACTCCTGGCCCTTCCAGCCCACCTGCAGCGGGCAGCAGTGCTCATACTAGGCTGGACAACAGGCTCCAGCTGTCTGATCTTTAACCAGGGCATACACACATTGATGACATGCATATCATCAGTGACATGCATATGCTGCTGCTACAGGCGCACTTCGCCAGTGTGTATACTCCACCAGCGGGAATCTTGCCTTTCTATTGTCAGCATGTCATGCCAAGACATGCTGAAAATAGAAAGGCAAGACTCCAGCTGGTGGAGTATACACACTGGCTGTTAAGTCATGTTGGACCAACAGGAATATGTAAGCACGCTTTCTAATCAGCTGATGACTCAGACGGGCAGGGGTAACTAGCACTGGATGCGTGCCGCTGCTGCGTCCACTGCAGGCTGCTGACGCCATCAAACAGTTGGCAGCTAACCCCACCTGTTCCAGGCCCGGCCCAACAACCAGGTCTGTAAGTAGTACTGCTCAGCTCTGATCCACTGACGTGCCAGTCTTCTCTTACGAGCAATATGCTGTCGCCAACTGAACCATGCAATCAGGAAGGACTTGCCATCCAGCACTGCCTGATGCCTCAGAGCAAAACCGCTTGACAGCCTGCAAGAATCCGCGCCTCACAATTGTGGAGCGATTGGTGTGCATGCCAATCACAAGCAGCGCACAGAGGAGAGCACAGCTGATACTGTAGTATGTCGTTTGCAGTTGGCAGCGGCTGCTAACCAGCTAGTTGTTCGGTAGGAACACTGTTTACTGCTTACCTTTCAAGGTATCTCTCTGCATGATTCAGCTGCTTCTGTGTCTGCTGTAGTTCAGTCTTCAACATGTCCACCTCTGCCTAAGATTACAAGCAGCAATAAAGCAAGCCTGAATTCCTCACACCAACATGCAAAAGGGCGTCTGTTGGCAGACCGCCTGTGGGGGTAAGTGTGAACAGTCTTTTGCATTACAAGTACACGTCAAGTGCATCTGCCAAATGGTTACAACAACTTGATTGAATGCAAATGCTGCTGGCACAACGTTTTTGCTTGCCTACCTGCTTTGCTGCTAGCTTGCTGAAGCCGGCGTCCTGTTCTGAGGCTACTGCGGCCTCAAGTGAAGTCAGCATACGCTGCTTGACACACAGCAGATACTCCTGCATGCCAAATGCATGACAGTCCAGTTGCAGACCTGACAACGGAATGAGTCATGGAACTTGGTACAGACCCCTATCGAGACCCTAGATGTAGCCGGGTGTCTTATGCAAAGGCTGCAACTTATGCCATAACCACACGTGTATGCAGCTCACCGTTGCATCTTGCGTGAGAGCTTGCATGTGTTGCTTGATTTTATCAGACATTGCCTCTGCATCTGGGTCTGCTGTTGCAGCTCGGCCAAAACCCATAGCCTCCTGAATGAACGCCATGGTAGATCCATGCTGCTGTACAGGCGCAGCACGCTGTGTAGCTTCTATATGACTGCATGCCATAAGAGAGTATGCTGTGATAAGCAGCAACAACACGATTACCGTTCTGCAACTTGTGCAGTTTTGTCTACCCTGAGAAGCCTGTGTCCCCTGCGCCTGTTCCGCTCTCCAGTGCATCGACAACTGCCACTGCAATCTCCTGAGTACACTCCATGCTGCTGAAGGCTGTAGAGCCAATTCACAACCAAAACATCTCTCCACGTTTCACTGGACTCCAGACGCTTTCGAACCGTAGAGACCTTCCCGACCCCACAACCCGTCTCATCAAGCCAGTTGGTAGTCATCTGCGAGTTGTGTCCAGGCCGGGGCTCGGTTGACAACTCAAATTGACGGGACCGCTGGTCAATCTGCTACTGAAAGTCGGGACTGCAGGGCCTCGAGAGGTGTCATCCTCACATGCTGCGACGACATACAACAGTACTTTTATGGCGTTTATGGCGTTGTCAATACAAGCATTCCACGCGAGCAAAGTTGCATACGACCACTGCGATGTCACCTCGCGATAAGGTTTGCTCGGCCTGCTGACTGAGCCGACTGGACTGCTGATTGAGCAAAAGTAGCTACTATAGGTGTGTCCAGCCTGACAGATGTGTTCAGAGTCAAGCAGGCGTAAACTGTGTTTCGAAACCACAACGACACCAGCCGAGTGGCACGCCGATTTGCTGGCTCCGTCTATACATTCTGGATGCTTCACATCTGTATCCAGAGCCAGCAAGTTGTGATAGTGTTCTGTCGCAGCATCGACATGCAGTCGAGACGTGAAGGGACGCGACATCGACACTACAGCAGCACAGCTTAACCTGCGTTGAAATAGCAAAGCATGGCTCAGAGAACGCGTTATTGTTACAGGTCGCAGACACGTATAGGAACATCACCAGTAGACACAGATGCCGTAGTGCTAGGCTTCTGGTTGAATTTGCACTGAATTGTATGTGCAGGACACGCCGTCCGTTGCGTCTAATTTGATCGCATCCCCGATGTAAATGGCGAGAATGTCCTAATCGCGGTAGTGAACTTTACCATCAGAATAGGGGGACGTGTGCTCCGTACATGGCATCCACTTCTATTTGCCTATTGTCGTCGATTATCTTGGGCGCCCTGCTGCTACTAGGCCTACCAGAGCTTGTACGTGCTGAACTTCCAACAGATGTCAGTGGTGGAAGTGAGCCACAGGCCGCAGATGTGGCGCTCGTGGCCCAGGACAGCGCTGTAGCTGATGACCGCCAGACCATAACTCTCAGGGACGCTTTGGCCGATCCATGGGTTAGCAGGATCATAGTGGTCGGGAACTACTCAGTTCATCAGGACTTTGTTGGCTCTGTTGGAGCTCCTCTGGTCATTAGTCGGTGAGACCTTCCGTGTAGCCCCAGCTGATGCATTGAGCACACATGACGCCGGCTGCTATGTGTCTGAGGCCGCTGCCTGGAAGTGTGGGAGACAATGGGATGAGCTGTAGCTACCTGTGCTGCAGGAACCTGACAATTACTGGCTTACAGGGCAAGGACACTGTCTTAGACCTTGATTTTGAGAAGGCCAAAGTTGAGCTGGCGAGCAATAGCACTCTGATATTGAACAACGTCACAATTGCAAATGAGAGAAGGGGTACAGGCACCCAGTATGATTTGTTCCTGGGTGAATCTGGGTCCAGGGTGAGGGGCACTGCCACTGTCTGCTTGGTGGAGAACCTATATAGTGACAGCAACAACAGTCGCAGTAAAGGGTTTTTGCAGTCACTGCCCCCAAGTGTTACGTATTAATTGAGATCTTCTGCGGCAGTTGCTGCAATGGGTTTGTCCTAATGTTTGACCTCACAAGCTAGCAACAGGGCAGCTGCAGAACTTGAGCAACCAACAGCGTGCAGCAGCTGTGCTGCACAAGGGTCAAGCACAACTCATATTCCGGGTGGTACGCTCATTCACAGGTCATTGTGAGGGATGTCAACAAGCTGCGGATGGCATGCACTAGTCATCACCATCTGGCAGATGTTGTATCTCATACACCCAGGAGCAAGTTGTTCGCTGGGGCAGACAGAAAGCAGTCGTTCAAGTTCGTTAATATCACATACCATGTAAGCACCCCAGCAATTGTGATGAATGAAGCAACAGAGCTGCAACTCCTGCTGCATAGAGGTGCAGTCAATCACAGTTGCGGTGCACTCGTGCTGCCAGCAAGTCAGTACCATGTCGTTTGCAGCCTGGCTTACCCCCTAATTCTCTTGGCACAATCTTGTCTTCAGCCTGTCGTGGTTGGTGGCATGGGCACCTGCTGACTCAGCGGCAGATTGACTGAGTCAATGTCGCACAGGTTGATGCTGCGTGCTGCATGTATACCTTGCTATGCTGTGTGGTGTTGCTGACAACGCTTTGCAGCTGGCGCAAGCTGCTGCTTTGCATCCGCTGCGGCAGTGCAACCTCAGGCAGTTGACTATCCTCCTGCTGTACCACACCTATTGCAGGGCCGCATGTATCATGACATGTTAGAACTGCTGGACTACACCACAGATGTTCCTAGGACGTTACAGGAAGGAGCAGCACCATTCGGTGGCTATGCGCTGGTGAGCCTGGCTGGATGCTGCGTTGGGCTCTAAGGAATTGGATTCATCAGCAATCTTTGCATGGTTATCTTCAGCAAGTACTGCAGCATCCCCGTGATCTGCTGCAGAGCGGCAGGCTTGCACACAGGCCAGCATCGGTGTTCAGCTGTGCTTCAGTTCCCTGCTTGGGGTCTGAAACTTCATGTGACGCTCCTCATTTGTGTCCTGCAGTCTGAGACCAACACAGTGCGGCTCTGCCAGCAAACCATACCACAGGACTGCATTGATCGGGCCGGTGCAGACTACTGTGTAAACAGAGCGATTGATGACATGCAGCATGAGTCACCAGCAGCAACCCCGGCAGTGCAGGACAGCATTGCAGGAACAGGTCCTGACAGCCATCCACCCTCACGCACCACTACTGCAGTAATGGTTGCTGTTTCTGTAGTAACAGGTGCTTTAGGTAAGGGACAGGCGTTCCTGCAAGGCTCCGAGCCCGAATTACCTGGCAGTTGTGTGCATTGAGTCCCTGATCTATGTTACTGGTGGCAGCAAAGACGCAAATACACAGGCCCTATTGTGAATTGTATATGACTTCTTGCGGGACAGCCAATTGGCTGCACGGAGGCTTGCAGGCACCTACGCAGATCAATCACTAGTTATAGAGAGCTACAGTGCACAGCCAGCAGCAGCTCTACAGTGCCAGCAATCATGGGCCTGAGGACAGGTCTAGCGGCCCTGGAGCAGTCAGGGGTCATGGCTGGCACCTGGGCCTGATCGGCCTGAAAGTGGGGGGTCTACCCACCAGTGTGTTGTAGAGCCTTGCTGTGTGCAAAACACAACAGGAACAACCATTTTTTGCCCTGTACTTGACATGAAAACAGCAGCCCTGTAAGAGTTAGAAAACTGGTACTGCTGCGGCATGTCCTACTGCAGGCACTCTTGCAGTCCTGGGTTTAGCGCTGTGGATCCGTCATCGTCACCGCCGCAAACCCGAGCTGCTTTCCTTGCCCAGCAGCGGGACTAAGTCCTTGGCTGACAGCCGGTTTGGTGGTCGAGGAAGTGACGGATCAGCGGCAGTCAAGGATATTGAGGCAGGCATAGACACAGAAGCAAGGTATGCTGGGTCACTGTTATGCATCATGTATGCAGCCCCTTTGTAAGTGCCCACTGCAAACTTCTACTGGCGACAAGGGTCCATGCCATAGCGCTTGACTGCAGATGCTCAGGGAAACTGGACTGTGTTTGCGCGTGCCAGGTCATAGTTGCCAGCTGGTTTGCACGGTTGTGCATCGATTTCACAGTAGAGGAAATATGACAGCGGCAATAATATGTGTGTTGCCCTGCAGTCTTGAGTCTGACGTGTGGCAGCCTTCTGGCATGCGCAAGGGCTGGCAAGTAGCAAACTGCATCACAACACCGCTACTAGGTTCTGCTGACGATGATGACAAGATACAGTTTGGTAAGATTGCAATGCTTTGTACTGCTGTGGATGTGCTGCATTATGTGGCTGTAGCTTCAGACTCAATAGCACACCCAGCTTCAGAGGTCGCTTGGCTGCAGCACCTGCCTACATGCCTGCAACTTTGGTCACATCAGGGCGCGTCTGAAGACTCGCTCATCAGTGCGCCAAGAATTAGATGTGTTCCTGCACTGACCCAGCCTCACAGCAGTCTCCATTGGTTCCGTGACGTATACAGTACCAGTGATGACCTTACTTGTGCATGCCAGCACTCTGGTTGCAGCTGCATCGTCAGGAAGGTGTCATCATGGTGCACTCATCAAGCCAGACATGGTCCAAAGCAAATGACAATTCAATGGGTTTGTGTCTTGCAGGGCGCCTGCTCGGTTGCGGCAGCTTTGGCCGTGTGTACCTGGCCAAGTGGGCAGGCAGGCAGTGCGCAGTCAAAGTCATCACTCACGGTGCAGATACCACGCCAGTCGTAGAGAATGAGGTTGCACTGATGATGTCTTTCAACCATATAAACATTGTGAAAGCCTACCGCTGCATCACATATACCCATGCCCCTTCATCCAAAGGCAGGGGCAGTGCAGCTGCAGGTGCAAGCACTGCAGGCAGTACAGCTGAAGGTAGTAACAACAGCAACACCCTGCGCCAGGTCACTGACCGCCAGGAGTCCCGCGGGCTGATGAAAGCGACCGGCCTCATACGAAAGCAGAGCAGCTTCAGAGGTGGCCAGCTGCTGAGGGCTCCATCCAACGCTGCAAGCTGCGGCAGCCCCACAGTCAGGTGCACTGGGAGCCCTGCTGCAGGAACATCACCCACCGCGGGTGCACCAAAATCAGCTGTTACAGCTAGTGCTGCCCCTAAGAGCCCGATCACGCAGCAAGCAGAGTTGAGTAAGTCTGATGATACCGGTGCAATCGGCCGGTCATCACCAACGGCTGGTTGTGCAGCTGCTGGATCAGGACAGGCAAGGGGATTTCTGACTGATGGCGAGCATTGCGATCATACAGCAGGCACTGGTGGTACATGCAGCAGCGGCTTTGACCATGACGGGACTGATGTAGGCAGCACAGACATAGAAGGCGCTAACAGAGCAGAAACTTGGTGAGCATGTGGGTGCCGGTGCATGTTTCATCCATGCACTAGCATGTGGGCAGGTTATGGCTGGTATATGCATGGGCCTTAGACTATGTCATGTCAATGCAGTAGTGTTCAGAAGTCAAAGACCATAGGATTGAGCATGGCCCGACCAGCGGATGTGCTGCTGGTATGCTCTTTCTGCCCGTGCTGCAGCTGCTTCAGCAACAGAACCTGCTTCATGCACAGCACAACAGCACATGATTATGGTAGCATGCTGATAGGATTCGGTTGTTGTGTCTCACAGCTGTCAGACAGGGCCAACACTAGCTTTGCAACTTGCTGTCCATAGGCTGGTTCAAGAGTACTGTGACAGCGGCACGTTGAGCAGCATCACATCCAAGTGGCAGGCACTGCCTACAAACAGTGATGAGTGGCTAGTGAGGCTACTGGCTCTCCTGCGGGACACTGCCAGGGGACTTGAGGAGCTGCACAAAGCCAATGTGGTACATGGTGACCTGGTGAGATACATCAACTGCCCTACAAGCCACTGCGCTGGCCCGCACCGACTGCAGCTTGGACATGTGCCGTGTAAAGTGTGTCCGTGCTTCTGGGACAACTTCTCGGTTGCCTGGTGACGAGGGCACATCACATCTCATCATGAGCGCTCGCTGAGGTGTCTGTCATGATGTTTGCTGCAGAACGCCCGAAATGTGCTAGTCAGCAGCAGCCCCATGGCGCAGTATGGCCATATCGCCAAGATAGCTGACCTGGGTTTGAGCCGCACAGTCCGGCAGCACCAGACCCACAGAACAACAAACACTGTCGGCACCATGAGCCACATGCCGCCTGAGCTGTTGAGATATGGGCGTATGAGCAGTGCAGCAGATGTATATGGTGAGCAACATAACAGCAGCCGGTATGTGCAGACAGCAGAGATGGTATCCTCAACAGCTGCAAAGTCAGACTAGCAACTGTAGATTTGCCAGGCAGGATCGGACAGCCTGTGCTTCAGCAGTATACATGCAGGAGAGGACTTCTGTCTGCGGGTATATTGCAGATCAGTTACATAGATATGCAGCTGAGGCGTATAGGAGTGTCGGCAGGTTGATATCATGGTCCTGCAGGTCTAGTAGGTGTAGCAGAACTGAGACCACGGACCTGGCAGCCAGGTCACTAGACCTGCAGTCGCTTGGTCGCCAATTACAAAGCATCATGTGTTTTATCCTAGAACGCCACCTGCCTGCTCGTTGCTGCTGTGTAGCGTTTGGCATCATGATGTGGGAGCTATATACTGGCCAGCAAGCTTTCAGGAGACTGCATTATGGCCAGTTCTTTGACATTGTGGTAAGCACAAACCGCACATGCCTTCTTGCAATGAAACCGCACCATGCTTGAACTGAAGTAGACACAACGGTTGCTTGCATGTCAAGCATCTAGTTACATCGCGACTGCTATAGTGCTCTGTGCAGTTGGAGGGGCATGCTCCCTGAATTCTGACCTGTAAGTGGCATTACCCACATTTGGCACTCAACTAGCTGTAGCAACGCGAAAAGCAGCCGCTTGGAAGCTTAGTAAGTGTGTCTGGTTCAGGCCACGCCTTCATCTTGCCCTGCACATGCAAATTTCAGGCCACGCCTTCATCTTATGGTGTTATATCTTACTGCTGCAGGTGCGGCACAATCTGCGCCCCAGCATACCTGATCACACACACAGTGACTACCGCACTCTCATGGAACACTGTTGGGCCACAGAGCCAGCAGATAGGCCCACAGCAAGCAGCATCGTGGAGTGTCTAGACTACATGATACAGGAGCGAAAGCTGCAGCTGCAGCACAAAGGCCCATTTCCAGGGCAGCCCACAGGGCTAGCCTCCAACTGGGCAACAGCTGATGTCAGCAGCAGCGGAGCTGGTCATGGTTCTGCTGAGAATGCTGCTGCTGACGCTGCGACTGGTGGTGAGTACAGTCCAGTGCGGTTGCAGCTGCAGTCGCTGCTGGCAGCTAGTGCAGCTGGGCACGCGGTTAGCAAACCGACCGCACCAAAACCTACAGCAGCAGCAGCTGGAGGGCTGGACGATGCTGTTTCCAGAGAGATGGCAGAAGCAGGACCTGCTGGGGCATCTGATGCAAGCAAAGCAGCAAGTCCCGGCAGTGTCATCCTAGCCAGCAAGGGTCAAGTAGCTGCAGCTGGAGCTCATGGTGTTCAGACAGGCAAGTTGTTACTACGGCACAAGCCTCAGCTGCTGTCCCAGCCTGCGCCTGGGCGGCGGCCAAGGATCTCCTTTGGATATTATGGTGCGCCTGTTGCTGCTGCTGCTGCCTTGCCTGCTGCGGTGGCTGCAGCAGCCGCTGCTGCTGGCAATGATGACCTGGCGCCCATTGACGCCCGGCAGCTGTACTTGCCAATCGATGAGACATCAGCAGCGGTCATAACACCCACAGCAGCAACACCAGTGTGTGATAGGGGCCATGGAATATACCCACAAGGTCCGTCGGACCCTGATGCTGCCAAACAAGCAGCGGAAGGCAGCAGCAATAGGCGGTTCTCACTTAGTTGGTTCAACAACTTGCATTCCCCAACAACTGCAGCACCAGTAGAAAACCACAGATTGTCATTCAGTCTACTCAGCCCCTGGCATCAGCATACATCAGCAGCAGCAGGGGAAGGCCGAGGCAGGCGCCCATCGTTCAGTTTGTTTGGTGGCAAGGGTGAGCAGACTGCAGCAGCTGGAGGGAATGGCAGCAGGAGGTCCTCTCTGAACCTGTTTACACACTGGCCTGGTCATATACCACCCCTCTTCAGGAGCCAGACAGCAGAAGATAGGCGGTCCAGCAGCTACAGCAGGCGGGGTTCAATTGAGAATGGGCTCTTTGGTGAATCTGGGTGCCAGCTGTCGGAGCCCTTGCCAACTAGCTTCTCGTATGATAGAGAGGACAGCCAGGTGCTTAAGCGGTTCTGGTTTATCTAATACATCTTTATTGAATACCATGGGGTTTGGTATTTGTAGTATATGCTACGAGAATATTATTGCATCTTTGCATGGGAAATGGTGTGTGTATGCATGTGGCTTGATGGCCTCGTCGCTTTGTGGTTTTTGGGTTTTGTTGCTTCACGGATGACAGGGTTTGGTGGTTGAGCACGCATGACAACATTGTACTGAACATCATGTTTGACCAGATTCTGCATGTTCTGAAGCTGTCTATATGTGGCATGGGTTGATGTTGCTAGGCGGTATATCAAGAGATAATAGCCTGTCGAGTATTTGTGGTTGAGGATGTACATATTTTGTATACAGTGACATTGCCAATGGAGTCCTGCTGCTGCATAGCTTGATCATGAGGAGAAGCTTCTGATCGCTATCTCCAATACACCCTGTGTTCCTGCAGACAGTTGTGACCACGTCATCATGGATCGTTGCGGGTGCTCATAGGCATGTGGTTCCTGGCTACTGCTAGCACAGGCGTTTTTGCATCGTATACTAGTGATTTGATCACCACACAGTGGGGTGTCATAGAACCACACAGCACATGCTACCTACTTGCATCACATCATATGTACATTTCACAATCACCTAATCATTGCTCGCCCCTACCATGCATTGCATTGCAGCTTGTTGGCCATTATAACATCACATGATATTGCATTGCTGAATAGCTGGTGTCTGCACGTTGTTGGCAAGATTGCATTAGTCATTCAATGATTCCTGCACCAGATGGATTCAAAATGTTTGTTCTTGTGGGTTCTTGCATGGTATTTGTTGAGCAATTCAACTCGCCACCCATCCTGATAGTAGTAATCCTCCCTCAGGGCTGTGAACAGCTGCCTGGGGTCATGCGCGTCCTGCCACAAAGCGGCACTTTCGATGCCGCCCAAAGGTGCATTCTTTGATCATGACTGATGAAGCAGCTCTAAGCGTTGTGGTATGAGTCATGGATGCCTCTCTAAATTGGAACCAGCAGCCATGTTGTACACACTTTGCCGCATGTTGACTGGGCAGTCATGAGATATAATGTAGCTGTACATTATAATATGGTCTCCCTACAATTGTGCAGCTGCCTCAGACGTTGGGTATTGTTACGCAGGACAGCTGTCGGTCTCAACGTGCTTCTTTGTCAGGTCAGATATCGTTTTGCTTCTACTGAAAAGACGCAGATCGTGTTTGTTTGTACACCACACTGCTTGCTATCACCCCTATATGGTTCTGGCCGTCCAGTGCTTGTCAGTTCCATTTTATGGGCTGGTGCTGTCAATTGTATCACTGCAGGTTTTCACTTCCATGCTTTGCGTTCACGGCTGCATGGCAGTTGAGTTTGCTTTGATTTTATCCCTGAGGGTGCGTGTGCTAGAGTCAGCATTGAGTACTATGGTGGCAGGTTTGCTGTTTGACAGTGCGGGTTATTCTGTTCTGATTTGGTTCTGGTGCAGGGCAGATCATCCCGGCCCCCTGAGTGTTTTGTTGATGCGGTTTCGCATGCAGCAGCAAGTTCTCCTGGGGTGTCGGGGGGTGGGGTTGGGGTAAAGTCGTGCTGTACCTCATCTGCTGGACAAACCTGCAGCAGGCCTAGGCTTGTCAACTCATTGACCATGAAGGTGTGGTCCAATGAGCATGTGTTGCAGCGACGGCTGCTATGCCCAGTAGACTGCTAGCTGTTCTATAGAAGCAGCAATGACTGGCCTGTGTCATCATGGTGGAGAGTCTCCTGATGGACCTTCAAAAGGCTTAAACAGCCACCAGCTATTAGCTGTTACCTACTCCTATTGGTCTCCGGCCTTGCGGCCGGAAAGAGTAATTCTTCTTCATCCTCTTGTATTGGTTGGGCAGGCCTGGCAGGAACACGCCGTGGGCCGAAGCACCCGCGGGCCGAAGCAGCCGCTTGTCCTCTGCACCGTGCCGAACTTTGAGTTTGGATGCATACGCATATGAGTATGCATACCCATTTGGAACCTAACAGCGTAACTAGTGCCGGGAGGGGTCTGTAATCCCCAGTGAGTATTGGTATTGGTATTGGTAACTGCAGCTGAGTGATACCAGGGTTGATCAAGTGTATCACTCAGTGTCGTTGCCAAATTCTTTCGGCGAGGCCTCAATCTGGCGCCGGGCCTAGGATCGTCTTACGTCGGCTTGCCAAACAGCCGGTACCGGTGAGCCGGGCAGAGTCCAGTTCAGCCGGCGTGCAGCGCCAGCACTGCTGCATGTACCAAGCATAGTATATACTTTTAACAATACTAGTATTGTAACGCCCTATTTCGGCGCCAACGCAGTGCCTAAATTCTCCCGATGCCGAGTCAGCTTGTAACGGTGCCGGACGCACATGCTATCAAGAGTGTTGGCAGAGGGCAGCCGAGCACTAGGTCTCCATGACCATGGCAGCGCAAGTAATTCGCAGACAGTTTTGCCAGAGCCCAAGTGGGATTCCTGTCGCTCGCAGGCAAAGTTCCTTGTGGCAGAGGACGTGACCATGTGTGCAGTGAATTCAGTTCGAATTTCCCTGGGAACGTTCTGACCGAATCAAGTCCAGGATCGCATACCCACCACCACTGCTGGTCCCTGGCCTGAACGAAAACGTTCTGCCCTATAACCAGTCGCCTGGAACAATCTGTACGCTCAGAACCAAATCACTGCGCAGGAAGCGATTCCCGTGGGAGGTGAGCTTTCCCTGCAGGCTTCGTGCAGCGTGATAAGTAGATTTCAAAAATTTCTGTGCTGTTTATGATTTGTTTAGCCAGAGCGCAGCAGCGTGGGGCCTCTGCAAGCGTGGCAAAGGCATCTGGCTGCTCTTCCTGATTGCAGGCTCCTAATTTCGTACTGCGTTTTGTGTCTGAGGCCGCATATACAAAGCACCTATGGAGAACGGAGAGGCGAGCACACAGGCTTTGGGGTTATCCCCTATGCTAGCCCAGCTGCAGAAAGAACTGAGCGAAGCACAGTCGACAGGCTACACGTTGGGCCGTCAGATGAGCCTGATATGCCGCGAGCTGCCTCCGCTGCCCGCACAGCTGTCGCCATTTGCCGAGGACTCGGCGCAGCAGTCAGTGCGCGCCAACCTGAATACGCAGCACAGCCTGGCGACAACGCTTAAGCTTGAGTGGCAGCACTCCGAGGACAGTAGCATGGACAGATGTGTCTCTATGGACCAGGTAGAAACTGTATCGACACATCTGTTTGCACGAACGCCGCGTTCATGCGAACCTGTGCCGCATTTGGCGATGGTTGGGCTGGTGGGCACATGGCACACATGAGCAAATACTGGTCAACATGATGCACCACTATGGCCGCCCAGCAGGCAGCAGACATAGACAGGGTGTGAAGATTTACCACATATCGGCAGCCTGTGTGCTACACTTTAAAGCATGGAAAGCCGCATTTCAGGCTTCGCACATCCATAGGCCAGCCTGTTATACACATACACCATAATGGCTCTATAGTCAGCACTAGCCGCCACAGGCAGCTTTTGCACGGGCCGCCACAGCAGTTGCAACTGTCAACTGCAGTGATAACAGCTCACTCCTTTCTTACAACGGCTGCTGCTGATGGCTCTGCTACTGATTTTAAACTCCAACTGCACTTTATTTGTTACCTCGTGAGCTTACTCTCACAATTCGATGCTGCTGCAGGACAGTGCATGTGGCACTGGTGACTCAGATGCGAATGAAGCCAAGTACAACAGGCTGAAGAGCAGGTACCGCCAGGCCTGTGATGCACACGCTGAGGAGGTGGACCGCCTGAATGATGAGGTCGCTGCATTGCAGCAACACATTCTGAAGCTGGACGCTGCAAGGTATGACACAACTCAAACTGGGCTGTCTCAGAGAGTCATGCTGTTGTTGGGCCTGAGACCTGCATGTGCACTTCTATGGGTGATAAAGTTTATAGTCGAGCAGAAAACGGTAGCCACTCAATCAGATGTGCCTGAAGGACTGTTGCAGCATTTGCCATAGGAAAGACGCTGCCTGCTTGCAACTGGGCACAACTTTGTTGCTTTGAATAGCAGGTTGACAGCTAGCAATTACGTTGTGTTTCATTCAAGGCCACAAATGCTGCGGTATTATAACCGCACACTCTTGTATACTGGCAGCAATCACTTCATAAGTAGAGACATGTCTTTCTTCCCATTGCGGTAGCCCATACTGCGGTAGTATGTGAGGTCCATAGGCTGCTACCATGTGCTGAGTGTGGTGTTCAGCTCACACACACGATGTCATGACGTGAGATAGCTGTTTGAAAACGCATTCAACCACTGATCATACCACACCTGCAGGTCTCAGGCCCAACATAATGAGAGCACCATGGCAGATGCACTGGCCAAGACATCTACCCACATCAACGGAGAAATTGCAGACTTGTGCTGTGAAAACCATGCCCTACACTGTGAAAACCAAGCAATCATGCAGGCAAATCTGAGCTGGCTGACTCTGGGCGAATGACCTTGGACCAGTGACCTTGAACAAATTTGCAGGGTGGCCCCAATGCAACAAACTGTAGTGTAATGTATTCAGTTCATGTACCTAATGCTGAAGCAACAATGTCTCAAAGCCTTGACCAGCCTTGAAGAGCTGCTACTACGTATGCCTGAGCTATGACACTGACCTGAATAAGAGGCTGTAACCGGGTTACAGTATCTTACTGAGACTACAAAGCTCCATCCTGAGCTGTGCATGATTATCCAGCTGGCATCTTGCGGCAAATAAAAGGTTCAGGTTGTTTGCTTTATATGCAGGAGCTTGTTGCCTGTAAGGTTCAGCTAGCACAGCTCAACGAGCGTGATGTTATCTGGAGGCGTGAGCTGTTCAACGCCAAGGAGACGAACAAAGCACTCGCAGCCAAGATGGGCAGACTTGATGCTCTGGTGCTGGAGATCATGGGCGACAGGAAGTGAACATCGCAGGGTTTGGCAGGTTCTAAACCAGTACAGATACACACCGCCATAGGTGCCATAGGTGCCATAGGGGATTCGACTTGAGGGTTTTGTTGCTGTCATTAGGTTGTTTGGTGTGCTTAGTGCTGCCAGCTCTGGCTTTCTCGTGAGGCATTGTCTGATGCATTGACTGATAGCAACAGTATGTGTGGCTTGCAAGCTGTTTGAACCATTCTGCAAGCATACGCATGCATGGCTGCCAGGCTGCAATGTTTCTGCAGGCCAACTTGCAACGTACTCTAGATTATCCCTTTCTACAGCATGAACCTTGTCTTGCCTAGGACATTTGAACTAGAAGGGGTTGAGCTGAGATGATTCAAACGTTTTCAGGCAGCTTCAACGCTGCTTTACCAACAGAGTTTACTTCAAGTTTTCTGTACGCGTTCAGCAAGCCCTGTAAGCAGGAAAGCATTGTGCGGCTGTATAGTTGCTGGTGCATCCATTGGACAAAGTGTATTGACCTGAGGCCATTGTTTTCCTGTTACACCTGCTGCTGAAGTCCGACGTATTGTGGAGCAGTCCAGTCGTCAGTCAATCATGGCATAGTCTGTTTCCTGGGCTTGCATCTCTGACCTCAGTGACTGTCTGGCTGCGTGGTTGGTTGACTGCTGATTGCTCATGCCAGCGGTTGTGATGGTACCATGCTTCTATAATGAACGCTGTGCAGCACGTTGCAAGTACGCTTGTTCGTACAGCTGGACTAATATTGTGCCTCCAACAGAAGGCTTGTACAAGGCTCTTTGGGCCCCTGAACTTCTGGCTGTATCATCTCTTTGTGAACTAGATCAAATTGAGCACCGTGATCTCTTATTTGCTTATTGCTTGCTATTGTTTGCTTGTACCATACGGCTTCAACTTCTCAATTACATGAGTGGACGTGGGGGCAGGGCCGGAAGAGGGGGAATTATAATTGTGCTCCCCCCACACACAAGGTACTTAATACCAGGCTGCATCTGCAGTTTATGCATCATGCAAGGCTTGCATTGGACGCCCGGCGATCAGCGCCGCTGTTGAATGTACTCGGCATGCTGTAGCGAGGTGCATTCCGGAGACAACTATGCATCATGATTTGGGGGATTGCTGTTGTGCATGGAACAACAGTACGCAGTATTGAGTACTCACAAAGGTGTATACATAGGACCCTGATTATTCAATATCGCCTGGCATTGTCAAATTGTCTGGCATTTGCTGAGATTACTGTTCTTGTGATAGAGATACTTGTGATGGTGGCTCACTGATAGACGTGCTGGGTTAGTGCAGTTCCGCGGCACTGCTGTGTTTGAAGTTCTTGGGAACAAGACGGTCTCTGCGCTGTTGTACAGTCATGAGACCCAACATGTGCTATGCAAGACTGACAGGACGACCTTCCAGGTTCATTTGTGTGCTGTACTTGCTTCAGATTTGGCTCAATAATCAACAGCGTTTGCGGATGCCTGTATGATAATCTGCAAACGTGTCATCGATGGTGCTTGTATTGCTTCTGAACAGCAAGACTGTCATGGCTTCTGAGCAGGCGATTCTTGACTGTAAGTGTTTGGCGTAAGACAGAGGCTCCGGCTGAGTTGGATTTTTAATTATGCATATTGTGGCATTTCTTGCTTGCACTGACAACCACTTGTTTGGAACCGAACATGACTGCAACAGACACTGTTATGTTGCTGAAAGTGCTGACACTGTCCGGCACGACTTGTTTCATGCCCAATGGCATGTCAGGTCTCTGTATAAATCCCTGACCATTGTGTGCAGCTTGTCTTGTGAGAGCTTGTGTCCCAAGCAGCCAAGTGGCAATGCCGGGAGTTACGCGGCATGTTGCTTGCTGGCGCCAGCTGCATTCACTTGAAGAGGCCCAGCACGCATGCTCCTGCCTTTGTTTCACTGCCCGTTTCCACTGTGCACACACTCTTATGAAGTTTTTACTTCTGTTAATGTTGAACAGCGACCCAGCCACAGAGTGAAACAGAACTGGCACTTGAAGGCCAGTTTGATTAGGAGGACACATGTGGAGTACTGCCAGTGGCAGCATAATTGCTGCGTTTCTCTAGCGTAGAGACTCACGTTGTTGGGTAGCAGCTAAATGCATTTTGCTGGGCTGACAGGTGGTCTGTTTGCTGACCACAGCATGTGCACAATGTGGGCACATGCAAACCAGCGGCGCGACCATGTTCAATTGCAATGTGGGAGCGACTGAGCCATCAACAACCGGTGCATGTGAATGCTCTACATCGACCAGTAGGGGGCCCTGCATACAGGCAAGCTCAACCGTATCCACTTGCACATTGCATGAGATGCTTTCGGTTGTATCTCAGATGTGTGGCTTTTACTCTCTACCTTCGAGTTTCAACAAAAGTTCGTGTCATGCTAGATGTCGATGTGCCGCAAACTTCTCTAAAGTTCCTCAGCCGGCGTGCCACTGGCGGTCCTGCTGATGTACCCAGGGTACTGCATACGAGTCTGGACTTCATTGTCTCATTCCGCTGGCGAATGATGTCAAAACTCCAATAAATCGTTTTCTCACGGTTGTGCATGGTCTCCTGAACGTTATTGCTTGGCAGGAAGTTTCAAGTAGTGCTGCTGAGCAGCATACGACTGACAGTACTGCCTGGCACTCAAACCGACGGTGACATCGTGACGTGGCTAGGTCGTTTCAAGCGTTTTGAGGCCTTATCTGTTGGTGTTTAGGGACGATGCGTTTCAGTAACGAAACCGAGAACTAAGCTGTTTCGGAACTAGCCCGCTTTCTGGTCATTCTATAACCCTCGATGCTTTGACAAAGCCTTCGCAGTCTACATTGCTAAAGTTTTGCACGTGTAAGGCAGTTCTGCTCCCAAGTCTCCTTTTGTACGGGCTCGTAGACGGTTTGGACATGTCGGAGCTTGGAACAGCTACAACGCCGCTGCCTCCACCGCAGGTAACCCGCTTCAGACCACTAACTCACTGTTTGTTCTGGCAATTTAGATGCGTATAGGCTGCACGGACTGTTGCAGGAGCATATGATCGGTTGGAGATGCCTAACATCAGCTTGTCGCAATTTTCTCGCAGGGCTACGTAGCCGAGAAGGTCTCAATCCTTATGGGGGCTCTCCGAGCAGCTTTGAAACGTCTTGGCTTGGTCGTGCAAACTGTCGACGACTCAATACCACCATCACAGCGAGTCAATATGACAGCAGCAGCAGTGGACACACCCACCAGTGCAAGTTCGCCTAGTCCACGGACGTATTCGGGCAGCATGGACCACGTGGGACCCCTCAAGTTTCCGGGCCTACACAGTCTCGGCGAGCCCATCGAGCGGATGCTGCAGGATGCAGCAGAGTTTCATGACAGCAGGGCAGTGCAGGTGGCACATGAGGCAATGGAAGACGAGCGGCTCAACAAGAACCGCCTCACACTCTGAGGCTGTGCGGCAACTGCGCGGATCCTGCGCGTTGATGTGTTTGTGCAGCCGGAGGCAGTAACAACGTTGAGCTTGTAGCACATGACTGACAGTACTTGAAGAGGAGTACAGGTGGACAGTAGCAGCAGCTGAGCAGGATTAGTATGACATCGTGCTGTATCTTTGCGTCTGTCTTGGGCTGCATCAGTTCATGTTGCCTTTGCACTTGTATGAGTTGCCTTTAACAGAAGTAAAGCTTCATTATAGTTGGTGAGCACGCAAAGCGAGCAGTCTTGTCTTTCATGCATGAGCCTGGTTCAAGTACCAGTGCCTCACAATTTGGTTTGAAGTGTCAGCGTCAGAGCTGTAATAGTTTACAGGAGTAAAAACTCGTTATACTTTGTGAACATTGAGAACAAGCATGGATCGAAGGCAGAAGTATCCATGCTGGTGAACAAGAAGAAGAAGAATTACCCTTACTATGCTGGTGAACAAAGCTGGCTTGCCTGTCATGAGATCGAGCAGCCGATGGCTTTTTGGAAGGCGTACCCCATTCATGACATGACAGCTCTTGCCAGCGCATCTATACTATTTGCATTGGCTCACTCTCAATTACAATCTGTGACATGACACAGTTGGAGGCTTCAGATGTTGACCAAACAAGACTAAGCAGGCCAGTGTGTACAAGTGGCCTCGAGAGGCAGATCTGCACAAGATGTTCTTGCGTTGACACTGCAACGTTGGGCCAGCTACCAGTTACAGGACAACGACAGCATGGCAAGTTGCATCAGGCAACGGCTTCATCTAACAGTCGTACTCCTTATGCAGGAGCGTCTTGACAAAGAGTCAGTCCAAGACTCGAACGCACCTGTAAAGCAGTCAACATAACCTGCTTTTACAGCAGACCACCTAGACATTGATCACATAGCCATACACAGACCGAGAGGACAGAGAGACAGTTTGACTTGCACAGCCTAGAGTTGCCATAGCAGGCTGCAACCTTCAATGATCCAACACTTGCCCAGCGCATCTATCCTGTTTGCATTGGCTCAGTCTCTTTTACTTGGCTGTTGCTAGCAGCTCCTCCATTCAGGTAACCATCTCAATCGAAGGCCCAAGGTCTCATGTAATGGTGCTCAGTATGAAATTTGTGTGCCCTTGGCATGAGTCTCCATACAGCCTGAAAGAGCAGCAGCAGCAAGCACATGGCAGCCGAGCACATTCGTCATTCAAAGAGCTCTGCTTGCGCACAACCTGAGCAGATTAGAAGGTCATGCCACAATGCCCTCAGGTTGCAAGAAGCTGTCCACATGTGTGTTCAGCATAGCGTATATATTGTCAAGCATCACAGGGCACATGTGTGAGCAGCAAACAGCCCAGAGACCACTGGAGCCTGCCGGCGCCAGGCGGCCATTGGACAACCAGCACCACATGTGTTGCAAGTTGGCAACACCATGCAAAACAAGGCTTCATCAGCTAGCAGCGCCTGCCACGGCCACTGCGCCGACTACAGCCAGCCTGTACAGAGCCTCAAGAACCAGTTGCTTCACCGCCAAGCCTTGCCGCCTCAGCTGCTGCCGCCGCCACCGCTGTCTCACCAGTAACTTGCTGTGTACAACACTAGCCTATACAGCTGCCCAGGTCCACACCCGGCCCCCCCAACCACCCCATGCATGCCCAATGCGATGCAAACAAGTTTGCCACAACACGCATGAATGCTGTGCAACACACAAGCATGCAGGACAACTGAGAATGAAGCTACATGCATTGGAAAACGCACTTGCTCAGTGCATAGCCCTGCCCGTGTCCCACCAAAAGATGAAGTACCCTTTCCGGCGGCAAAGCCTTTGGAATTTGCAATGCAGAAGCACATAAGCCTACCATGGTACGGCGTCATGAGCCTACAAACAAGTCACCAGCGTAACAGCACTTGAAACGCAGCATGCAGCCGCAGTACACCTGACTGATACTTGCAGCAACAGGC
Organism: Coelastrella sp. UTEX B 3026; assembly: GCA_002588565.1. Lineage (NCBI taxonomy): Eukaryota > Viridiplantae > Chlorophyta > Chlorophyceae > Sphaeropleales > Scenedesmaceae > Coelastrella > Coelastrella sp. UTEX B 3026. The sequence continues at coordinate 15,763 of NSMO01014321.1, read as the reverse complement.
AGCAGCACTGGACACAGCAGAGGTTCTAGACCTGCCAGCCACATGTGCTGCTGGATGCCATGTTGAACTGCCCAATGAAGAGCATCACTGTTTCTCTTTGTGTCCAGCCAGAACCCTGCTACACAAGTCACCAGGGAATGCACAAGAGCCATTGCAGTGAGCAGCAGCCTAAGCGGCTGAAGCGTACAGCTACACAGCAACTGTGTCTGTGAAGCAGATACCACAGCATCCCATACACAATTCATGCATTCACACTTGCAGTAGCAAGCAATGCGCCTGTTCATACCCCAAAGGCTTTGTGCATTGACTACAGGACTGGCACGCAACTAGACCTTCAAAAGCACAAACAATGCAGTTGCGACACATGCAGCCCACATTAATGCCCTACCAGTATGCACACGCCTTCTGCCACATACCACCGACCCACCCTGCCTCCCAGGCTCATTGCACCCCCTGTTTGAACAGCAGACAGCTACTGTATCTACTTGGCCATGAACCACCTCAGCTGCTGTTACTGAGGCGGCGGCGGCAGCAACTGGGCTTCAAAGGCTGGTTGCTTGCACCACAGCCTGGGCACTGTACAGGCTGGCTGTTGGCCAGCGCAGCTGACGCCGTTGGACTTCAATAACCTAGCAACAAGACACAGAAGCCACATGTAAGTACTAGCCACGCGGCAACTGGAAGCAAGGCTCAAGATTGAACACCACCCATATTAGCATCTTGGTTCATAATCCATGCAACAAGCAACAACCAAGGCATGCAGAGCGTTGCCGTCAGTCCGGCATCCTCCTGGCGATTGCAGGAAACAAAACACACAGGCGAGGCACCGCCATGATGTTGGTTTGTTGACGTGGGTAGGGGCCAGAACTATCATCAGCGATATGCTGTACTTGTGCACAATACAGCTGCACTGACTGAACGCGGTAGCTGCTCAAGCAACCACAGAAGGCCTGGCACAATTAGTAACGAAGCGTGCACCACAACCTCCTCTGCAGATCAGTGGCATCCCCAACCAGTCGTGCAAATGGCTGAACGATATACCAAGTTCAATTTGCATGACAGAGCATTGCAACGCGTGCAACTGCCAGAGACGTTGATCGCTGCAAACCACCAGCAACCAATGTCGCGAACACAACACATTGACAACACTCAAACCATCTCTACCACTACATAAGCTAACGGTGTTCCTACCTGCAGATAAGTGGCGAACCACTCAGCAGCACAGGGCTCATGAGCGAGCAGTGTCAGGTCCATCAGCAGGCTTGTCAGCAGACTGTTGCGATGGCTTTTTCCGGACAGCTACAGGCTTGGGTTTGGGTGGCATGGCACTGTCTGCTCCAGATGGCTTGCTGCAATCAACCAAACGAGGGCTCGTTGGCTTGTCGGCCCTGTCAAGGTCTCTGCTGTTGCGCTCCTCATGATGCTGTTCCCTGCTGCCAGCTGCAGCAGAGCCGGGACTAGCACTGCCCTTTGCCTGCTTGCTGTTGTCCACAGCAGCAGCCCCAGGCAAGCTGGACAGCTTGCTGCCAGGACCTGCTGCAGGGGGTGGCGGGTAATCCGACTCAGTTGGCTGCTGCTGTTGCTTGCCATCCTGCTCTTTGAGGCGGCTGGGAACCCTGTCAGAGCCTGGCCGCTTTTCCTTGTCGGCCCGCTGCCTGTCGACCCCAGCCATCCTGTCCCTGTCACCACCAGAGACTGGCCTATCCCGGTCGCTGTCTCGTCGATCACGTTTGTCACCTTCCCTTCTCTCCCTGTAACTTTCCCGGGGCCGGTCACGGTCCCTGTCACGGTCTGCATACTCCCTGCTCCTGCTGTGCTGATGGCTGCGCTCCCGGTCGCGCCTGTCTCGCTCTCGGTCATACCGGCTGTCAGGTCGCGCACCGCCACCACCCCGGCTGCTTTCTCTATGATAGCTGCGTTCTCTACTGCGGCTTCTACTTCTGCTATGCCGCCTGCTGCTGCTGGGCTTTACCACCGCCCCTCTATCCCTAACCCTATCCCGTGAACGTGACCTGGACCGTGACCTGGAGCGCATGCTGCCCCTGCTGAGTGGCTGCTTGAGATCCTGCCTAGGCAGCTGGCTGTCCTGCTCAGAAGCGCCAGGCTGCTGCTGTGGCTGCGCACTATCACCACGCTGCCGCTTGTAGTTGTCTTCAACAGGAGGCGAACGATCCTTGCGCTTCTGTGCACTCCCAGGAGCAACCTGCTGCGGTGAAGGGGCAGCTGAGGTCGGGTTTGATGCTGCAGCAGTTGTTCCTGCAGCTGCAGGCGTACTGCCACTCCCTACAACAGCTGGAGTGAACCCTGAGCCGTTTGCCTGCAAACAGACACAGCGTGCACAAGCCCGTTGCAGATTCTGCTGCATCAGATGTGTTCTACAACTACATGGCGCAGGCGGCTGTGTGTAGCAGAGGGCTGTCAGTATACGAATACAGATGCCTCATAGGCTGGCTCAGTGTAGATAAGGAAAATGTAACATCACCCAGCCCTCAGCTACACACAGCTATACACATGGAGCAGCCGCAGCTTGTTGCAATGCACCGCACAACTGCGCATGCACTTGTACAAATCAGCCCAGCGCCAGCCAAAGCCATACACACAGACTACCTGACTCTAGATGCTTTACCCTTTTCTTACCTGGCCAGGAGTTGCCCCAGAAGTGCCATCGCCTACAGGTACCCTCACACTAGGGTCCAGTGGCTTCGCCGGCCGCCCTTGCATGGGTGTGGGTGTAGCACCCCCCGCAGTACCACCAGCAGTGGCATCTGCTGTGGCTGGAGTGGGTGGCTTGCTTGGCACGGTTTGATGGCATACTGGGATAAACTGTGCTCTGGGCGCACTGTAAAGCTGATGTAAAGCTGCACAGACTTCATAGATCTGGGGAAGCTTCACACCAAAGATATCCCACCAGGGAGGCGACTCAGGCAAAGGTACCTGCACATGGTGCAACAGTCAGTCAGTCAGCCGGTGATAGTTGCTGTGGCAAACAGTGGTTGGTGCTACTGCAGCAGGAACAGCTCTGCTCCGGAACAAGACTCTAATGTCACTGGCTGAGGTAGCTTCTCACGCATGTTGCCAAGCCCCTGTCGCGGCTGTTGATGGTGCCACAGTCAACATTGTTGGGGAGGTCGACACCAGCCGACTCACCTTGAGCTTTCTGCTGGTGTAGAAGATGATGCCACATGCGATTATAGAACTCTTGAAGCGCACACAGAGGGTCGTGCGCAGACTGCAAGAAAGCAACAGCAGACAGCGGATGTCACTTATAGCGTTCTAACATGCAGCACATACAGGATCTCATTGGAATCTGCTGCTACATCATCAGTGTCCACAGCTCACAAAGGCCTGCAAGATGCAGTCCTGCACCCTTGTATATAAACCACCATCTGCTGCACTACAATACACGCCAACACCAAACATTCGGTGTCGCACCAGACACGTGGCGCTCACCTATCGTTTGCAATGTTCCATGCCTCCTGTACAAACCCCGGAAACTGTGCATCCTCCTGATCCTGCCCGAGGGCGAGCCCTAGGAGTTGAACGTAGTTGAGCAACAGCTTGTGAGGGTGCTCCACGTGAGTGATGAAGCCAAAGGCTTTCAGCATCTCAATCTCATACCTGATCAGCGAGCGCCGGAACTCCTCTGACTCCTGCACAAGGGAGTGATACCTGGACGTCAGTGGATATCACCACCTTGTGTGGACAGGCTGCAACGTACATCTGCTGTCATGCCTGTGCGGGAACAATGCTCGGGCAGTACTGCAAGCATACCTTGCTGTGAAGGTCCAAAACAGCCAGCTTGCGTCCCTCTGGTATCTCACGACGCGCTATGCAGCGGTCAACGGCCACCATGATTTTGTTCAGCAGCTCGCGAGGGTGGCCACTGACTTCAGGTGCCTCCTCCAGCTTTGCACCTTGCCAAAGGGCCGTTGCTGCCAGTTTCTGCACGACCATGAACCCACCGTGATGTCTGTGTACAGCGTGATTGCACACAGTGCTTGCGGGCGCCATGACGGTGATTACCTTTACATTATACTCCTTCATCGATCGCTTGCAGTAGAAGCGATGAAACAAAACCTGTCCAGTGGCCATGACCACCTGCTGAAACCCAAGAAGGATTCCAGCTTCTTGTATAAGCTCGCAGCCATAATGGCGAAGGCTATTCTCTGTATCGCGATCTATCCCAGAACGACGGCTAGGAGAGTTCTCAAGAGCTTCATCATCAAGAAAGAAATTGTCAAGTGTGGTGTGGATCATTACACGCTGCCGGAACTGCTAAACTGCCTCTGTGGACGCGCTGCAGCGCCACTGTACACTTTCTCACTGCAGCTCTTGAGAGCGTCAAAGCGACATAAGCACCGAGATAAGCTCTGAGGTACGCATCCGCCGGACTTAGCAGCAACAGCTAGTGTCCCCAGTTCAAGTCCCACGCAGGGCTTTGTTATAACAACTTTCAGCAGGCCAGCACATTGCAGCTCTGGCGGGTTGAAAGCGTTTCCTATCAGCTGACTTGCGATGCGATGAGCAGCTAGCGGCCCTAGCAGTATCAGCTGGGCTGCCTGGATGCGAAGCATTTCTGCTCTGGCTTGCCTGCTGCAGCAACTGGCCCCTCTCCAGTCACAGGCTTGTTTGAGCCAGACAGAATCTCAAGCTGATTGTTTGTGCTGCCATAGCTGCAATAAGGCCGGCCAGGTCGTTGGGATTGTCACAACACCTTTTCTGTGGCCATATACAGCCATATGCAGCTGCGCTCGCATCGCTGCAGCGGCAAATGGTACAGAGCATTGTTCCTCGGCTGGGAGCACCCCTTGCGTCGCATTGCTGTCCTAGCAGAATACAATGAGGCATGAGATGTGCTTCAGCTCTTTCCACTGGGACATGGTTCAACTGTTGCACCAGCTGCGCTACAGGTACACATGCGACTATCACATGCATGTAGTGGTGCATTGGCAATTCTAAGCGAGGTTGATTAGCTGGTGCCTGCTTGATTGTAGCGTTATACTAAGCACGTACAGGGCAGCCGCTACCAGCGGGCTGTGGCTGCTGTTGCAAAGCAGGCCTGCAATTTCGAGTGCTGTGCTTTCAGACCTGCACCAGGCTGAAATGGGCTGCTGAGGGTGCTTACAAAACTTAAACACTCAGCAAACACTCAAGTTCATGCAACAATGCCCATTGTTCGGAACAAGCCTGTTCAAAAGTCAAGGTCGGTCTGTACAGTCGATGCAACAATGGCTGTCAGAACTGCACAATAAAACCAATCTGTGCTTGACGGAGACCCCATTGCTAAGGGACCTTCAGTACTTGCCAGCTATACCAGTCACAGCGTTATACGTAGCCGTGGCACCAGCAATTGTACCAAACACGGCTATCAGGACGGCAAGCGCTTTGTCCACCTGTGACAAGTCCTTGCTGCAGACCTTCATGTAGAAGATACACGGAAGAACTATGCTGATGCTCATACTCATGAAAGCACCAATGAAGCTCATAACAGCGCTGAAGAATGGTACTGCTATGGCTACGCACACGACCAGGCCCAGCAATGCTGTCCTAAGGCTTACTGAAGCTGCAGTGAACTGCCAACTACCACGCTTCACCACCAGCAATTCCTGCACAAACAGCAGACACAACCAGCAACATGAGTGCCAATTCTCAAGAGCAGACTCAGAAGATATCAATAGGCAGCAAAAAGAACAACAAGCACCAATCTTCACCCGCAACAAAGCAAGCATGTAGTGATAATAGCATTACTTGGTAGAGATTGATGCACGGTTGTACACACTGCCCACAGATCACAGGGAGGACCAGCTGCAAGAACCAAACAGCTGCACGAACTCACCTCCATAGCCATGGCCACAGGAGCCAAGGTCAGCGCAATCTTTGCCACTGGGTTGACTATGACCAGCCACATGGCCATCACTGTTGGCAGCGCCGAAGGGGCACTTTGCTGCATGTCCAGGGTGATGTTCTCGCTCACAGCTGACCCATACATCAACGAACTGCATCACAGGCAACACAACACAACACAGTGTTATTGATTGCTGGCGACCTGCATGTTGGCTGCACATGCAGCACGCTCATACGCAGCATCAGAATGCTGTCGAGCCTAATATCCAGTCTAGCCAGTACTGTCAGGGTGTGCTGACTGATGGGCACAAGTAACTATAACAACCCACTACACCCACAAAGACAGCCAAGTAAACAGCCCAGCGCAAGCAGCGCACGCCACTCCTTGCTGGTGACCAGGTTGCAGCTGGTGCCTACCGCAGGTGCTGAGTAGGAAGGCCCTACACTGTTCAGCACCTCTCCACAGGCCGCAGGAACCTAAGCAGTGGACACATTATTGAAGCATGGTGTATCATGCCAATCCCTCATGCAATAGCTGACTCACCCCATGACCGCCATTGCCCCATAGAGGAATATCACAACACTGAACGAGCCAACTAGGATCCAAGGGAAATGCCGCTTGCTGCGCATAGAAGCATACAGCGAAGGGAACACAGCATGACCTGCAGGCCACGGACACAGCAGAGCATGCTGTCAGCACCATGTTTGACAGATGCATCACAGACCAAGTTGCAAAACAGATGAATGCATGTGCCGACAGTGCCTAAGCTGCAATGCATCTAGTCAGAACACTCTTCATGCAAGCCTGCATTTGGTTTTGCTCATTTCTACTGACAATACAGGGACTGCTATAGGCAGCCATCTGAACTTTGTGTGTACAAAGGAACAACCACAATCCACCCCATAACATAACGCACCTGAGAAGCAGAAGCAAAACAGCCCTATAGACAATGGCACGCCCGGCCAGGTCACAAGCGGCGCCTGGACATGTCTAAAGCCCGTTACTGCTGCCCCTTCCCAGCCAACCAACACCAGAAGTGCCAGCGAGGCGAAGATGCCACCCACTGACAGGAAAGATAGCAGAGAGAGGTCCCGAAGCCAAACAGTAGGTAGCACAATGAGTGCCGCCAGCAAGATCAGCGTCTGCATGCAACAGATAGATAAGCATGTGTCGTTAAGTCGTACATAGAGAGCTCAGCAGCTGTACTCTACTTCTTGCCAGCACTGAGGAGTTTGAACCTTGCATTATACTAGCTTTCATTTGAGACTAGCTAATGTGGGCATGTGAGCCTGATGTCAGTCGGTTGTGCAAAGCTGCTGAAGCAGCAGACTCAAGCCGGCTCATCACAGACTGACGAAGCGGCTGCAACATGAAGACTGCATGTATTACAACCAATGCAAGCGAAGCAACGAGTCAAAGCAGTGAAACCGCACACCCACATGGCAACTCTCCATTCAAAGGCCAGCCAACACCCACCTCTTTGGCACTAAAGCTGCGGCCCGCTATGGCGGCGCCAGCAGTAGGAAACACTGCACTCAAATTGTCGCCCTCAAGAATCAAGAAGTCTACACAGCAGCAGAAAAGCTCCATATACAACAGCACTGACACCAGCATGCGACCCCACTGCCCGAATGCTGCTTGACCGATGTCTGGGTATGTGTTGATGGCTCGACTGCTGTTCATGCACTTGGCTAATAGCCGCCCGGTGTAGCATGCAATAGCACCTGCAGCAGCAGTTGATTCAAATATTGCTCACCACATGCACTCTCAGAGCTTGTGATGGGTTTTCACAGACCTGATGCAACTGTTGCGCTGACATGCCCGCAGTTGTGAGGCTTGACTGTAACCAACAGCTTGCCAGGTGCATGCATATACGGCAGCTGCTAACCCGTGACGCTGAGCGGGACGGACGGTAATGATGACCCCTGCATCTGGTGACCCTGCACTGCTGATCAGGCCTCCAGCTGTATACAGCACAACCAGGGCAGCTTGTCAAGCTAGCTGCACAGCCTGCTGCTGGTCTGGTATCGGCTGATGACCATTCTGCTTGCACAGTACTGTGCTGACACACAATGTAACCATCAGTGCATGTTCAGATCCTCACCTATCGCTACAAGCAGCAGCAGAGAGCTGACGCCTGTGATAGCCATAGCATAGGGCGTTGTCAGCAGCCCCACACCACACAATATGTTGATGGCATTGAACGCTGCTTGCCAGGTGCTGCTGGTGGCCCGATCCTGCAAGTTCAGACTGGTGGCAATCAGTACTCACATCTGGAGACGCACGGCAGAGACATGAACTTGCATTTGCCTGCTGATCATCTATCCTGCAAGAGAAGTTCCGCTGTCACGTTTGCTGGAGCAACACCTCTACGGCTTGCAATGACTGGCCTGCACGCTGGGCTGATCAACGATTGAGGCTATGGTACCTCTTTCTGAAACTCCCTGTTGCACTACCTTCACACACTTGTGTGCATGAAGCACCTGCTGGCAACTGAGCACCTCACCTCTTCTATATGCATAGTGTACGCTTCCGTCTGTATGTGTGTGCCAGCTCTGTCTGTAACAATGCTTCGGACATGTGACAAGGATGAGGGGACTGCTGAAATGATTGAGCTGGCAGTGTCAAACTGCAGCTGCTCTGGAGTCGGAGCTGCAGCTGTTGTTGGATATGAGCTAGCTGCGGCCGCTGCTTCATCATCGAATTCAAACAGCAGGGCATCCTCCATATCGTCTGCATGCATAAGGCTCATGTAGTGAGTGCCTCGTGCTGGGTGAATCTGGGAGTGAAGGAATAACTCTAGTCTTTCATGCAGCTGTGGCTGCATTGCGGCACCACCAGTGAAGGACATCAAACAATCTACCAGCTGTGACCGGCATCCAAGAGCGTTGGTCAGTACTCTACGTGCGGTGAAACTGCTTAGTCCCTGATTGGAGGCTTCTGTTGCAGAGGACCAGCTTACCATGTTCCCCTGAGGATTGAGGGTGTGGCCATGTTGCCTTCTTGAGCGGAGACCTGACCTCCTGCTCATGATCAAGTATTTGCGGATGCCTGCAAATGTTGCATCCATCATTGACTAACGGCATGCATTGCATCGTACGAGCAAAGCTTGCTGGCAGCTGCCAGCCAGCAGCAGTACCTGGTGCGTATGAAACTGCCAGAAAGACTGCCCGCTACGGCAGGTACACGCGCGGCCCATGAACTAGCATCCTGCCACGTTCTCGGCCAAGGGCTATGTGCGCTGCCAGCTTCATCCTCCTCTGGCGCTGCAGCGCCATTTATGGGGATGTATTCTGCTGTCGGCGTGTGCGACATCTGAGGCCTCAAATGCCCATCAAACTGTCACGTGCAGCACAGCAAAGTATTTAAAATGCCAGCAGAGCCTGCGTCGAGTGCTTCTGCGTCACTAGGCACATGAACTTTGCAGGTGACCTGTCCCTGTGGATAACGCCTAAACTTTAGATGTTCCAAGCCAATCATCATGCGATCTAAGACCTTCTAGCCCTGGTTCACCGCCCTGTGCTGCTTCGAATCACTGTTACGTCCGTTGAGCTTGAAATGCTCGAGTCAGCTGGGGGCACCTCCAGGGCTTTTGCGTTTTGTAGGTTGCTGCTGCGCTTATTGGACTGTTGCTGGCACCACAACACTGCATTGCTGCTCCTTGCATGCCAACGCAGCAAACTGCTCGTCCCTGGGAAGGAATGAGCGGCATCCTGGTGCTTCTGGCAGCATGTCGCCGTGAACCGTCTAATACTCAGCTGTGTTGACGATTGACGATGGATATCAAGCGGGCATCTGCACCTGCTCTGCACAGTCGGTTAGAGAAGTTGTACAGCCCTCCTGCAGCAGTCAGTTCCCCCAAGGTGCACTCTGTGAAAGCTGCGGTTCTCGACATACCAATCGCGGCCAGCTCAGCAGACACAGAAGATGTTGTGTACATAGCTCAAGCAGTGCTGGAGCGCTTATGCCCAACATGCTGCACCTGGGTGGACCTCACAAACACCCATGCTTGGAGCAGCTCTGGAGAACGCAAGCGCAATGTCCGAGTGAAACTCGTGCCAGTGCCGGAGCCTCCAATACCTGGCTCAGTAACCGCAGTCGGCATACCACCGATGGTGGCTCATAACCTAGGGCTAACTTACCAGCTGCAGCCATTCATGACAACAGGAAGTGCTGGCAGTGGGCTCAACAACACTTGGACCGCAAACCCTACTGAACACCAGCACCAGTCCTATTGTCACACCCCAACCTTATATCCTCTGCAGCTGAGGCCAGTAGCAGAAGACAGTCACAGTACCACAACAGTCTCAGCCACAAGTCGGCCGAAGGACCACAGCAGCAGCAGGACAGTCCGGGTCGCACAAAGTGTGACCATCTGTAAGGTTGCACAGCCTGTTGTTACTCCTTTTGTGGCAGCTACCAGCAGCAGAAGGGACAGTAGCTTATCTAGCAACGGCAACAGTAGTCGCCAACAAGGAACAGATTCTGCAGGAACGGCAGAAGGAGGAGGTGGAGGTGGCATGGGCGAGGCTGGGCAGCTGGATGAAGCAGCAGCGACAAGCCGCAGCAATAGCAACGATGATGAACTGTTACAGCAGCTCCAGAACCATTTCACACGGCAACGCAGGTGAGAAAGCACACCAAGATTCTGCAAAAGCAAGCGTCGGGGTGTTGCAATAACACACAAGGGTGCTGCTAGGCAACTATGTGCACCCTGGAATTGTTTTCCTTTTCATGCAGCAATCAGAAGCAGTATTGAAAGGTGTTTGAAAATCCGTAACAGTACAAACAAAACATGCAGGATAGGATGCTTGGATGCTTAGTGCTACTACAAGCCAACTTGCAAGCTCCAACACTGCAATTGCTACCTGGCGTGTGTATGCTGTGTTGTAGGTTTGTCTCCCAAGGGGACGTGTTTGGTGTACTAATACCAACACAAACCCAGCTCCCAAAACCCATCAGCAGACCATCAGTTGCGGCAGGAACCAGTGCATTGTTGCAGCACTATGATGTAGCTTACTTTCAAGTACTGCAAGTGTCACCAGAAGTGTTAGAACCCTTAGCTGTAGACCCTGGGGACACAGAGCTTGTGCTGAAAGGTGGCAGCGCCAGAATCTTGTTACCAGTTGGGTTCAAGGGATATGCAGTAGCAGCAGCTGCAATCGCCCAGCAAGCTGCCGCAGCTGGGCGTGGTAGTGTTGGTAACGCTAGCTTGCAACCCCAGCGCTTGGCGTGTCAGCGGCATCAAAACAGCAGCACAACAGCAGCAGCAGGAGCAGATGCAGATGCAGGGGACTGTGGGTGTACCCAACCTGCGCAGCAGCATCAGCAGCAGCTGCTGCTACCGTTGCTGCCCTTGATTGGTGTGCATGCATCAGCTGCATATCAGCCGCAGGCTGGGTTTCCTGCAGTGCCTGGGCCCCTGACAGACAACTGGAGACATGTGGCACATGTTATTGCACCGCTGTTACACCCAGCGGCACAGGTGCGGCATGATCTGTAGCAGCTGGCACTTGGTGCGAGGTCAACCTCATGGTTACAAGGGCAATCTGCAAGATGTGGCCAGCATCAATTGTCCAAACTGGGGTGCGGACTGTCACTGTGGAATGCAGACAGGCAGCCTAGGTCATGTGCCTCGGTAGACAGCCAGCACGCATCCTGCATTGTACTTCAGATCACACATGCAGTAGCAGTGATGTCTGAAAGATAGAAATACAGCTTGGTTGCCAACCGCAAGGAAGGAAAGGACTTGTGTTCCTGCAGGGTGTATCTCTGAGTGTGTCGCTGCTGCTGTGGGGGCCTCGGGGCAGCGGCCGACGGACAGCAGTACGAGCAGCAGCGGCGGCAGTGGGGCTGCACGTCATTGACTGGAATTGTTACGACCTCAAGGTAACTGAAGGACTGGATTCATATCCGCTGCTTGTCTTATCAGGCAGCCTCTGCTTACCTGTTCAAGCAGGCATTGGGGGCTTACCCTGGGTCTGCTGGTCGCTGCTGCACATGTGCGCCACAGCTAGCCTTGCTTGTGTGGTGTTGGTTGTTCTTGCTGTGCATTCTCCTTATTTACCGACGTTTTTCTGGTACGAGACTGCTGTAGCACGCTTGGACAAGAAGCTATCTTGCTGCTGTCTTTCTGTTAGGGTTCCACAGATGCCAAAACCATAGCAGCGGTACAAGCAGCGTTTTCAGAAGCATCTCGCTTTGCACCCACAGTGCTGATGTTATCACATTTGCCAGCTCTGATGCCCTCTGGAGCATCAGCAGCAGCAGGCTCAGGGGCCGGAGCGGCTCTGCTGCAAGCTACTGATGCATTGACTAGTTGCATTCGGCAGTACAGCAGTGCAGCAGCTCGCCAGGCTGTCCTACCTTGGCAGCAGCAGCAAGGGCCTGCTGCTCCTACTGATGCTTCAGCAGAAAGCAGTCCAACTGAAAGCCGGTCAGCAGCTTCTGCAGGAACAGCAACTGCAGCTGCAGCCATCAATGGCAGTGCAAGCAATGGCAACCAAGGCCATCACCAGCAGCAGCAGCAGCAGCAGCCGGGGTTTGTGTTTGTAGTAGGTGTTTGCGACAGCTTAGAAGACATCCCTGCCGAGTTGGCACATTGCTTTACACATCATATAGAGGCCCAGGCATTAGATAGACAGCAGTACGCGGGCATGCTGTCTGGCATGCTTGCTCCACTCCAGCAGCAGCAGCCAACAGGCACTGTCAACAGTAGCAGCGGCTTGAGTCCTGCGCTGGACGCTGCAGCTAGCACAAGTACAACTGGTCTGCAACACCAACAGCAGCAGCACCAAAAGGAGCAAGTGATTGGTCTTAGCGAGACAGATGTGGCAGCTGCAGCAGCCCAAATGGTTGGACTGCTGCCTGCTGATATTGCTGGCATCGTTGCAGATGCTGCTGCTGCTGCCGCTGCGGCTGGCCAACACAAGGTTTCTAGTTGCGCGATTGAGTCCTCTTCATCAGCAGAGCAGCAACTGGCAACTGAACCAGCAGCAAACAGCAGCAGCACTGGGACAGCAGCAGGCAGCGCTGTGCTGCCTGTGTTGCAGCGGCAACATCTGGATGGTGCATTGAGCCATGTCAAGTCAAGGACAGCTACTGAAATTGGAGCACCACAGGTGAACTGGGCAGTAGCATTCCTGTTACATGCTTGCTTCGAGTCTCAGTCTGCTTGTTACCAAATCTTGCCTGGCCTGTTCAGCCAGTAGTGTTTGCATGGGGCCAGCCATCGCACGGAATGCTTGGACATCGAGTCAACATGGGGGTGGGAGTCTGCCAGGCAAGAATGGCACGATGGTTGTGGCAGACCATATCAGGAGTCCAATTCACACAAAGACATGTATCACGGTTTTAGATAAGCTCATTCATTTCAGCTTGTTCTGTTTGCTCTGTTGTATTCAGGTACCCAATGTTGGTTGGAATGATGTTGGTGGCTTGGAAGACGTCAAACAAGCCATCTTGGACACCATAGAGCTGCCCCTGAAGCACAGGGAGCTCTTTGCCGGGGGCCTGAGGCGCAGGTCTGGTGTGCTGCTGTACGGACCCCCGGGTAGTGGCAAAACCCTGCTGGCTAAAGCTGTTGCTACACAGTGTAGCAGCAACTTCCTGTCGGTGAAGGGACCCGAGCTCATCAATATGTATGTGGGCGAAAGCGAACGGCAGGTGGGCTGGGGTTTATGATCGGACTGATTGCCCAGCATGTGATCGCGTTTGTGCGAGTGGCGGGGGTAATGAAGTCTGAGCCCTGCTCGGTCTTCAACATTAAACACAGAGCTTGCATTGCATGAGTGATCTGGTGAATGCCATCATGCGAACTCTTGATGTGCACAACAGTGGCTTTGAGCCCAAGAGAGGATGCAGGAGCATCATGTTGTCTTCCTGACCGCCCACAGGGCCATGGTGCAGGCTAGGACATTTGCTGGTAGCCAGCAAGTGATGTGCAAGGACTGCATGCCACTGTGGTCGTGTTGCACAGGCAACATACTCTGCCATCCTGCAGCTGTTGCATAGGTCCAGGATGTTGCCATGACTCTGCTCTGGCCTGCATGTAAGCCTGATGGGCTGTTTATTGCATTGGTGCTACCATATCAGGTCCGAGAGGCTTTTGCCCGTGCTCGTCGCGCCCGGCCGTGCGTGATGTTCTTTGATGAGTTGGACTCATTGGCACCTGCTCGTGGTGCCTCAGGCGACTCGGGAGGTGTCATGGATAGAGTGGTGGCTCAACTGCTGGCCGAGATTGATGGTGTGCAGGTACGTAGGCTGTACCAGTGTTTGGTTGCGTGTACATGTCGGTTTGGGAGCACTGCTGTTGTGAAGGATGAATGGAAAGACGAGTAGAAGGCATTACAGATCGACCAACAAGATATGATTTCAGCTGGTGCAACTGTCGAATGCCTTTTGAAGCTGCACTAAACTTATAGCTTTCCAATGTATTGTTGTCAACCCCAAGCCATTTGAAATGTATAGATGTGGACTCGCCAGTGCCTACTACTACGCCCGCATCTGCAAGTGCATCCTGCAAGCCTTGCCCCGGCCAACGCATATGGTTGACCACCATTGGTCTGCTGCTTCTGTCACAGGGTGGTGGTGAGGACCTCTTCATTATTGGTGCCACCAACAGGCCAGACCTTTTGGACCCTGCCCTGCTAAGGCCTGGGCGGCTGGACACACTGCTGTATGTGGGCATTGCTGAAGACCCTGACAGCAAGCTCAAGGTACCTCGGGTTCGCAGATGATCTGGCAGTTTCCTGCAAGGCATATGCGTGCTTGACAGCCGTGTTACTTGTGCAGTGCTGCACAGCTACCCTTGTTTAGTGGATGCATGAGCTAGTTATGGACTGAGTTGCGCTCAAATTTCTTATGCTGGCATGGCTGGCTCAATGCAGCAGCTTGATGCAGCACAGCTCCTTATGGGCTGGTTATGAGGATTGTGGGCTGGAAGTAATAGGTGGAATTTTTTGTGTCAGTTCCTTGTGGCCCAGGATACTGTATCTGCTGCCTATGCAGGTTCTGCAAGCACTGACCAGGAAGTTTGTGTTATCAGCTGATGTTGACCTGTCAGCAGTAGCACGGCAATGTCCTATCACACTGTCGGGAGCAGACTTGTATGCACTATGTGCTGATGCTTGGATGCTGGCATTCAAACGGTACATAGCAGTATCAGAACAAGGACAGGAAGAGACAGCCATGCAGCAGCAAGCAAATGCGTCAGAGATGCAGCAATCGCAGGAACCTGCAGTACAGCAGCAACCACAAGGCAGCAAGCAGTCAGGGAGTGAGCCAATAATGGTGACTCAGGCGGACTTCCTTCAAGCGCTGGCGGCACTGACACCATCCTTGTCAGCTGATGAGCTGGGCAGGTACCTGGCAATCAAGCAGCATTATGATTCGCAGCAAGGCTTTGGCCAGTCTCAGGCGCCGCATGTTGAGTCACAAGGGTTGATGCTGCCAGCAGAAGCAGAGAGTCACAGGGACGGTGATGCTCAGCAAGCTGTGTTAGAAGAGGGGCATGCAGCAGCTGAAGAGGGGCATATAGCAGCTGAAGATGTGCCAGACGGTCTTAGCAACAGTGATGGGAAAGGATCTGGTCAGGAAGCTACTGGCAATGACAGTGTAGCTGGTCCTGGCAAATCAGCAGCTGTAACAGCAGTGTCAGCTAGTGCTGATAACATATCTTCGTCTTCAGGTGATACAGTAGCAGCAGGATTGGAACATAAGGTCCTTACGGATGGCAGTGGTGAGCAAAGTCCACTGCAGAGTGCAGTAACTGGGGGCGATAGCGGTGAGGGTGCTGGCAGCAGCCAGGTTGCGGCCTGAGTGCATGTTCTGAGAGGGGGGGCTGTCCAGAGATGTCCCTGCGGTGCTGGTGGGTTCAGCGCCTGCTGTAAATGCTTTCAGCTCAACTAAATGAGTTGC